>CAUDMG010000326.1:150000-312500 GCA_958450375.1 Homarus gammarus
TACCGCCCAATCAGTCTAATATCAACAGTAGGTAAATTACTAGAATCAATTATTTCAAACTCTATTCGAAACCATCTGGAGAAGCACAAGTTGATCAATGATTCTCAACATGGCTTCACAAGCGGGCGTTCATGTCTAACTAATCTATTAACATTCTTTTCATCAGTTTTCGAATCGGTGGACGAGGGGCACAATAATGATGTGGTATATCTCGACTTTAGCAAAGCCTTCGACAGAGTCCCCCACGAAAGACTAATTAGAAAGGTAGAAGCGCATGGCATCAATGGTAATATCCTTAAATGGATTAGGGCGTGGTTACGGGACAGGAAACAGCGAGTGAGCATAAACGGCACTAAATCACATTGGAGCAACATCACTAGTGGAGTTCCCCAAGGCTCAGTATTCGGAACATTATTATTTATTATATACATAAACGACATGGATATCGGCATAGACAGCAACATAAGTAAATTTGCTGATGACACTAAAATAGGACGTGTAATTAAATCTGACGAGGACTCCGCAAAACTACAGGAAGATCTAAACAAATTTTTCGAATGGTCTGAAAAATGGCAGATGAAATTCAATGTGGATAAATGTTAAGTACTCAGTATAGGAGATGTAAACAGGGAAACCAGTTACCAGATGAACAACGATGCCATAGAGAAATCCGACTGCGAGAGAGATTTAGGAGTAATGATAAGTAGGAATATTAAGCCAAGTAAACAATGTGTATTTGCTCGAAACAAGGCTAATAAAGTACTTGGGTTCATACAAAGGAGTGTTAGTTACAAGACTATCGAGGTCATCCTAAAACTGTATCTTGCTCTTGTGAGACCATAACCTGGATTACGCAGTGCAGTTCTGGTCACCGTATTACAGAATGGATATAGAATCCTTGGAAAGAATCCAGAGGAGAATGACAAGAGAGAGAGAGAGAAAGGGAAGGAGAGAAATGGAAGGAGAGAAAGGGAAGGAGAGAAAGGGAAGGAGAGAAAGGAAAGAAGATGGAAGAGATGGCTGACCAGCTTGAGACAGACAGACATACTCACAATGGCTTGTGAAAGTTTGATGTTCATTTTTCCCAAAGTACCTGCCGCCCACCACCCTCTGTACCTGCCGCACACCACCCCCTGTACCTACCGCCCACCACCCCAAGTACCTGCCGCCCACCACCCTCTGTACCTGCCGCACATCATCCCCTGTACCTGCCGCCCACCACCCCAAGTACCTGCCGCCCACCACCCCAAGTACCTGCCGCCCACCACCCCAAGTACCTGCCGCCCACCACCCCCTGTACCTACCGCCCACCACATTCTCACTAGACCAATAGCAACATTGTCAACACAAGTTTGGCCAGACGCTGACGACCAACTTCTTCTCTATATGAAAGTTTCATACAAATAAATGTGTCTTTTATCCCCAGACAAGTTTCGTGTTTCCTGATGCTACCTGAAGACTCCCTGAGGTTCCTGAAGAGAGACTCAAGTATTCTGAAGACTCCTGAAAGAAGACTCGAGTATCCTAAGGACTCTAGAAGGAAGACTCAAGTATTCTGAAGACTCCTGAAGGAAGAGTCAAGTATTCTGAAGGTTCCTGAAGGAAGACATATTGACAGAAAACAGACAGACAAACAGACAGAGATACAGGGAGAAACAAGGGGAGAGAGAGAGAGAGAGAGAGAGAGAGAGAGAGAGAGAGAGAGAGAGAGAGAGAGAGAGAGAGAGAGAGAGAGAGAGAGAGAGAGAGAGAGAGAGAGAGCATCAGCCTCAGGTAACAGGAAACGTTGACTACATCCCACACTAGCCTCAATAAATCCATCCCTGACGTCATCACGGTAATCGTTCTTCACTCAGGATATATATAATAAATAATCAACCTGAGTTACAGAGAAGGTCACTCCCTCTCGTGGCTCGGCCGCGATGCGATTTCTTCCCCACGAATGCAACCGAATGTCGAGAAAGTAAAATATTGTATAGTGCTGAGCTGCCTCGTAAGGTCAGTCTCTTGACCTCTTGTTCAACAGAAGGTCATAATGGTAGTGCTGTACTGTCTAAAAAGGTCATTTGTTTTTGCTCCATCACAAGTCTTGTAGAAAAGCCATTATGTCTTCACGTCTTTCTCTGAAGGAAATTTCAACGTCGTGTCTCTGCACCGAAAAGCCGTTTACTCGACCCCATCTCTCTCTCGACCAGACCATTAACATGTGCTTCCTCGAGAGATCTGACTCACATGTCGATTAGTCGCCATATTCTCTTAACACATGACTCGGATAGGTCGTCTCTCGGTCGTGCCTGTATGGGAGGTAGGTCTGTTATCCATATATTATGTCTATTAGCAAGGTTATGTGGTTCAGAAGGTCGTTTGCTGACACTTATGTACGTCAGAAACTTGTATGCTGACTTCAGGGTATGTCAGAACACGACCGAGTATCCCTTAATCTGTCACAAGTTCAGTTACTAAGGCAAACGGCCACGGTCTGTCTAAAAAGAGTCTTGTCTTCCAATCCTCGTTCACGAAAACCTGAAGGAGTTTTTGTTGGGGTAAAACTGTGCAAAGGTCTTCCCACTCAGTGTTGGTAATGACTTCGTACCCAAAGGACCTCCACCTTCACCTGGGAGGGAGAGGACGCCGCCCAGGAGGAAGGTGTACGTCTCCTACAGAAGTCCTGCTAAAGGTAAGTGACTCAACTCCTCCAAAAGGCTTCACTTGCTGATCTTGTTATAATTATCTACACTTTAGTTCTCATTTTGTTCTCATATTTACGAATAAATTCTTTATGCATTAGCTACGCAGCCACACCTAACGTAACGTAATGTAACGTAACGTAACCTAACCTAACCTAATCATTCTTTACTCAGTTCACTCCAATCCCAAATCCTGTACCAAATAATTATCTCATCACAGCCTTAAATTAATATATCCGGCCATTAAGACTAAGGTGATAATATTTGCTGGTGAACACACACACACACGTAAGACATTACTGGCTGTTGCCCTTGTTAATTTCAGGAAGGCTTTTGACCTTGTTGATTATTGCACTGTTATCAACTGTTATCAACAAGGCCATTGCACTAAGGCTGTCCACCAACCTGGTCTCATGGCTCACGGATTTCCTGAGTGAGCGTCGTCAGGCAGTCAGGTACCAGGGTTCTGTCTCCACATGTCAACACCTCACCTGCGGTGTTCCCCAGGGGACCAAGATGGGACCACTGTGCTTCCTAATCCTGATCAACGACGGTCTGTAGGACACTCCTCACAGGTGGAAGTACGTGGATGACTGCACTGTGGGGGTTTTAGTGGACTGTGGGAGACTCAGATGATGCTTCCAATCAGGGGTAAAGGAACCACACTGGTGTCAAGTTCGTAAGTTCTATTTCTGGGACAAACACACAAAAGGAGTTAAGACAGGGTAAACAGCGTCCTGCCTTGGAATCTCTCTGGGTATCTCTATCTGCGCATGCGCGTACAGCGCGCATGTGCTCAAAGTCTGAACTACACTCAGTGACAAAAGAGGGTATGATTATAACATATAATACAGAGACCTGAATCAATAATGGTAAATAGTACAGTTACATATTACAGCATATTCGTCTCATATATCTACACCTCCCTCCCCCTCACGCTCGTAGTGCAATCTCGAGCGGACTCTTTTTCCAGGAGCCTTTGAGAGCGACGTGGGAAAACTGGGGGGTCACTGAATGAGGACTTACTTTTCTCGTCCAAGCAAGGGTTCACAGGGATGTGGGGGAGGGGTTCACCACTAGGGGACGGGACTGAACGAAGGAAGCGGCGATTCCGCCACCATACCCGACCACTAGGGAGACGGACCTCGTAATCCCTGGTCTTGCCGCAGCCCATGACAACCCCGACCTTGTCCCAGCGGTGAGACGTCGGGTCTTGAATCCGAACTGTTTGCCCGATACTCAATCTGGGAAGGGGTCGGGCGTGCTGATCGTACTGTGCCTTTACCTGGTCAGCACGGGCGGCTGCACGACGATCGCAGTCCTCGGTCTTGGCCTGCCACTCCCTCGAGAAGGACTCAGGATGGGCAGGGACACATGACCGTAGTGGGTGGCCGTATAACATCTGTGCTGGGGAGCGACCTGTGAAGTTGGGGGTATTCCGCAATTTCAATAAACCCCGGTCAAACTTCTCACAGTCAATGTTGCCTGAGGGTGCCGTCTTGAGGATGAGATGCTTGACGGACTTTACGGCAGCCTCGGCATGTCCATTGGACTGGGGATAATGTGGCGACGACGCCACATGATGAACTCCCCATCGCCCCATGCAGTTCCGGAAGTCGTTGCTGGTGAACTGGGGCCCGCCGTCAGTCCTCAGGCGGAGGGGACACCAACTTCCCGGAAGTAGCGGCAGAACATACGTACTGTATGAGAGGCAGTAGTGTTGCCTCCGCAGGGAACGACAACAGGCCACCCTGAGAGCCGGTCGGCGATGACGAGAAAGGACTTTCCCGCCACAACGAAGAAATCCGCAGAGACGGACTCAAAGGGCCTTGTAGGGTTGTTGTTGTTCATGAGGGGTTCCTGCTGCTGACTGCTGAGTGGAGCCGTCTTGAGGTCCTCCTTGGAACCCAGCACGTCCTTGGATTGCAGTAGGAAGAACTCCCTGGCTGCAGAAGGTGACGTATTGGGTGGGAGGGGCAGCTCCTTGCACCTGTTGACATTTTTAATTTCCAGAATTGGCTTGGGGAAGTCTGGAGATATTATGGCCAACTCTTGACAGTGGCCATAAGACAGTAGTGGCATCTGAACACCTTTGTGGACCTGAATCCTGGCAGAACATGACTGCTTACCTAGGTTGAGGGTAGCCTGAAATGTACCCAGAGCAGGTGCCATTGTAGAACCGTCTGCAGTGAGCGTTGTAGAAGTTGACGGTGGTTGCAAGCTGCTCCTAGGGATCCCCAGAATGTCGAGGTGTCTTGTGCCGATGACTGTGACGTCCGCACCTGTGTCAGGAAGCATCTGGATACGGGAAGTAATGTCGCCGTATGACAGGTGAACACAGATGGGCTGAGGTGTCTTGCTGACAGGAGAAGAGGATCCCACGCGACAACAGATCTTGTTCTTCGCCGCCTGAGACTTGCAAGTAGTATCCTTTTTCTTCCGTGACTGACAGCATTTGTCAAAATGTCCAATGCGGCTACAGGAGCGGCACTGAACGTTGTTGGCAGGGCACTTCAGTGTCCTAGCCCAATGGCCACGACGGCCACAGTTATTGCAGGTGCTGTCAGCGGCAGGGCATTCAGAACCATGCCGACGAGCACAATACTGGCAGGGGTGGCCTGGCGTCGAAGTCTGAAGTGATGCTGAAGAGTGATGCGAAGCTGAAGTCGGATGTGAAGCTGAAGTCGGATGTGAGGCTGAAGTCCCGTCACGTCCTTTGTTCTTCTTATATGCGGAGATGGCACACAGCTGGTTAGATGGAGCACGAATAGCAGAAGTCGCACTTCTGGTGGCTTCGTAAGAGCGGCAGGTGGTGACAACATCCTGTAGAGAGGAGGCAGTGTTGAGGGAGATAAGCTTCTGAATAAGCTCTTCGTCCCGCACACCCATGAGGATAATCATCTTCAGCTGTGTTTCCTCACAAGTCGACGAGTTCCCCGGACAAACGTCAACCTCCTCAGCGATGCGTCTGAGTCGTACGTAAAAATCTGCAAATGACTCACCCTCCAGCTGCTTACAACTGAGAAGCTCTCTCCTACGCAGAGCTTCGTTGCGGAGACCCTTGATATGCGTCTGTAAAGCATCCAAGACGTCCTTCACAGTCTTGTCTGTGTTGTGGGGGATTTGCAGGGTGTGCTCCAGGATACGTTGCGTCTCTAGGGTGAGACACATCCTCATCTGGATCAGCTGTTTCTCCCTAGGCAACCTCGATAAGTCGACCATCATCGAATAATCGTCCCATCTCCGACGCCATTCACGGAATACCTGGAACGAGGCATCAGCTTGGAGTGGCGGTGGACTCTGAGCGAGTGCTTTCTGTGGGGGGGGGGGGGCAAAGAAGTTGGAGAGGACCCTTCGGGCGCGCCTGTGGACGAAGGGGCAGGTGTGGCAGCTGCTCGAAGGTTCACAGGTGTCAACAACTCGATCATGGCACTGAATCTGTCATTTTCTTGTTGACGCCTGTGATCCTCTTCCTGTCGCCTCCTGATGTCGTCTTGTCGTCGGTTTTCTTCCAAAAACTGAATTAAACGAAGGAAGTCGCCGCCTGTGGCAGGTTGCGGACGTGTGTAGTGGGGGCTAAGGGTGGGTGGGGCCGCTTGATCCACTTCCCGCTCCACTTGGAGTCCACTTACTGCACCGACATCAGTCTGATGTTGGGCTTGTTGGGTATCTGGAGAAAACCCAATAAATTCTTGATCTTCCATAAGGCCTGGTTTATTTCTCTCACAATTACTGTAATTAATAAGTGAGCAGAAAAGCAATTGTCTTTAAATGGAAGATATCTGCGAGCGTCTGTGAGTGAGTGAGTGAGTGAGTGTGTGTGTGTGTGTGCATTCGTTCGTGCGTGTACTCGGAGCAGGCTGGCCAGAGAGCGGGTGGCTGGCGGTATAGCAACTCCTCTCGCTCCCTCACGCCAGTTCCAGCCGAGTCATGAGCGGGGAAGGATGTCAAAACTTGAGCTCTCCCCTAGGTCTTAAATGGGCTTCCCTCTTTTGTAAAAAGTGCAGGAACACGGGGAAACACTTTAAAGACACTAAAGGGCACACACAACACTGAAAAAGCACTTCACAACACTGCACTGTAAATCCAGGAATATCTTGAGAGGTACGCGCCGATATTCACTGGGCAGGAGGAGTTGACAAGATGGCGGCTCCGAGAGAGATTCTGCGTCCACTCCAATTCTGAATAATGTGATGTCCCAGCTAATCACTGCGCCATGTGGGAGACTCAGATGATGCTTCCAATCAGGGGTAAAGGAACCACACTGGTGTCAAGTTCGTAAGTTCTATTTCTGGGACAAACACACAAAAGGAGTTAAGACAGGGTAAACAGCGTCCTGCCTTGGAATCTCTCTGGGTATCTCTATCTGCGCATGCGCGTACAGCGCGCATGTGCTCAAAGTCTGAACTACACTCAGTGACAAAAGAGGGTATGATTATAACATATAATACAGAGACCTGAATCAATAATGGTAAATAGTACAGTTACATATTACAGCATATTCGTCTCATATATCTACATGGACAACACCGCACCAGACTACTCATCGCTACAAGGCACCCTGGACAGGCTACAGGCATGGACTACGGAGAACAAGGTCACCATCAACCACACCAAAACCGTAGTCATGCACATCAATACCGCCACCACTCCAGTGAAAGTTCCAGCAGTCACTGTGGGTGCCCATCCTCTCCAGTTAGTGCAGTCTGCCAAACTCCTGAGTTTTACCATAGACCACAAATTGGACTGGAAGGCCCATGTAAACAACACAATTAAGGCAGCCTCGTACCGACTCTACATGCTATGACGACTCAAGTCACTTAGGGCACCCACGCCAGAGCTGAGGACTATCTACAACGCCTTTATTCTCCCCAAATTAATGCAGGCGTCACCAGCCTGGTCGTCTTCTCTCAATTCTACCCAACAACGTCAGTTAGAGAAGGTACAGAAATGGGCCTGCAGAATCATGCTCGGCACAGACTACTCCGGTTACAACAACGCTCTCTCCACCCTGGAAATGCCATCCCTCAGTGACCTCCACCACCAAGCACCAGCAAGGTTTGGCAGTGGACTACTGCACCATCCTCGTCATTGCCACCTCCTGCCACCAGCAGTCCTCCGCCCACCTCACGCAGTCCGCCACTACAACAAAATTCAGCCCATAAGAGCCCGCACTGATAGATATAAGAACAGCACCATCCTATCTATTGTTAAAATAATAAACAACTCCTGATTTATGTACTGTACAGCCCTGTAAATGTATTCAACGCATATCATTGTGTCTAAATCACACGTAAGTTTGTATATTTTCAGCCACCGGCTGCAATTCTTTATTAATAAACCGTTTATTAGATTATTATTATTATTATTATTATTATTATTATTATTATTATACACACACACACACACACACACACACACACACACACACACACACACACACCTCAAGTTCACCAGTCAGGTTTTCCCGTTGTTTCACATTTTCCGCTTCGTGACTATTGAATACCAAAGCCAACCTTTCACACTACACCATTATATACTGCACCATTATATACTGCACCATTATATACTGCACCATTATATACTCCGCCATTAAACCATCGCCATGCTGCACCATTACATACACTCACATGTTGGCAGATTATATCAGATTGGGACGTCCACATCTCTGTTGATTTACCCCCCAAGATTGGACAACTACACTACCTAATGAACAGTAAAGTGTTCAGCAGCTTAACCCGAACAAATGGTCAAGTCTTCACCAAAAAAAAAATAATAATAATTTACGTGATCTTCGAGAGACGACCGGATAAGAACTGGGCAGAACGAGATGTCATGTAACAATTCTCTTAGAAGATTACTGATAAAAGCCTCTAAATTTGCATATACAAAATGTTAGGTTCTGAATAATAAGTTCTATATACAGGAGAGAACACAAACACCTGTATAGTTTTGTAGGTTCGGTTTACTGGATAAGAGTATGTACACAAAGGAGGGCAGCGGTCTCCCTGGCTAGGCTCCTTGTCAACTGCTATAGGCGACGTATGGCAAGTGATACATTAGCAGCTTCCATACGTCGCCAGGCACATTAATTAAGCATGTGGGATATGGTAATAACATTGCCACACGCTGCTAGCTAGGCTGAATAAATAATACATAGATGGAGCACATACATAATATACATACATGATATATAATCCAGCATACATAATATACATACACCTCCCTCCCCCCTATACGCTCATAGCAAAGTCTTGAGCGGACCTTTTCTTTTGGATCCGTTCTGAGCGTCGAGGGACTTCATCACTGGGAAGGTTATGGGACTCAACACTGGTGGCGGGGCCAGCAGAAGGCATTGTTACGGGTCGGAGAAAACGGCGGTTCCTCCACCACACACGACCACTGGGTAACCGCACCTGGTAGTCCCGTGACCTGCCGAGACCCATGACTACGCCTACTTTGTCCCAACGTAGGGAGGTCGGGTCCTGAACACGGACTTGGGTGCCGACACTCAACCTGGGGAGAGAACGGGCGTGGTCATTGTAGCGGGCGACGACGTCCTGAACACGTTCGGCGGCTCGGCGATCACAATCCTCTGTCTTGGCCTGCCACTCCTTGGAGAAGGATTGAGGGTGAGCAGGGACACAAGAACGAAGGGGGCGTCCATGCAAAACCTGGGCAGGGGAGCGTCCGGTGTAGTTAGGTGTGTTGCGGAGTTCAAGAAGACCCCTGTCGAAGGCCTCGCAGTCAATGTTCCCAGAAGGGGCCACCTTAAGGATGAGGTGCTTCAGGGATTTGACAGCAGCCTCAGCGTGGCCGTTGGACTGCGGGTAATGGGGCGATGACAACACATGCCGGACTCCCCATCGGTCAAGGAACACAGCAAAGTCCCGGCTTGTGAACTGAGGCCCTCCGTCGGTTCGCAGGCGTACAGAAACGCCCACGTCACGGAAGTAGTGGCGGAACTTGCTGATGGTGGCGGCAGACGTCGTGTCATTACCGCACTTGATGACAACCGGCCAACCAGAGAGACGGTCGACGATAACGAGGAAGGACTTTCCTGACGCACAGAAAAAGTCGGCCGACACAGACTCAAAGGGGCGGGTGGGGTTGTCGTCACTCATAAAGGGTTCCTGCTGCTGGCTGGGTTGTAATACTTGGCAGGGCTCACACGCACGGACAACATTGGAGATGTCGGAGTTGATGCCGGGCCAGAACACAGTCTGTCGTGCACGTCGTTTGGTGGCCTCAGCTCCACGGTGACTGTCGTGAAGGCGGGCCAAGGCGTGGGGACGTGATGCAGCAGGGACAACTACACGTGCTCCGTACAGAACAAGGTCTCCGTCGCAGTAGAGTTCATCGCGGAGTTTCCAATACGGGAGCAGGGTGTTGTGAAGATCGTAGCGGTTGCTAGGAAATCCATTCCTCACACACTCGACGAGTCGGACATAGGAAGGGTCATCTCGGGCCGCTGTTCGAAGGTCCTCCATTGCCTTGTCGTCATCTGGTGACAGGTCCGAACGAAGGGATTGGACGGCATGGAGAGTGACCACGGTCCTGACGGAAAGAGCGAGGTCGGCGTCGAGTACATGGTCTTCTGGAGTAGGGCGGCTGACAGGAGAGCGGGATAAGGCATCAGGGATGCAGAGCTCCTTACCAGCACGCCACACTGCAGTGAAGATGTACGCCGAGAGTTTCTCTTTCAGACGCTGGAGGCGAGGGTTCTCAACGGCGTCTAGCGTGTAGTGGTTGAGGATCGGGACAAGCGGGCGATGGTCGGTCACTAGGTGAAAGTATTGCAGGCCTATGAGGTAAAACCTGCACTTGGACATCGCCCAAACCGCAGCCAACAGCTCCAACTCAATAGTGGCGTAGCGCGTCTCAGTGTCAGAGAGGAAACGCGAGCCACACTGGACGAGCCGGAACTGCCCTCCACCATGATCCTGCAGTAGGGCGTATCCCACGCCATACAAGCGTGAGGCGTCTGTCTGCAGAACTGTCGGCAAGGCTGGGTCGAACGTGGCGAGGACAGGTGGACGAGACAGGGCCTGTTTCACTTGCTGGAAGGCCTTGTCGTGGTCGGGGGTCCACAGGAATGTCCTCTTGGGGCTCATCAGGGGGCGAAGTGGTTGAGCAGCTGCGGAGATGTCCGACGAAAACTCTGCTAACTGGTTGACGAGACCTATGAAGGACCTCAAGTCGGTCAGGTTAGCAGGGGTGGGAAAATCCGTAATGGCGCGGACCTTTTCCGGGTCAGCTGCGATACCATTCCCTGAGAGGGTGTACCCACAAAAGTCAACTGAAGAGCTGGCCAGAACAAACTTGTCGGCATTTAGGGTAATGCCGTGCTTCCGGCACCTGTTGAGTACCTCGTAGATACGGCAGAGGTGATCCATATAATCCTCGTCGTACACGAGTATGTCGTCGACCACTTTCACGCAGTTTGCCAGACCTTGTAGAGCCATATCACCTCGAAGACAGAAAGCGTCTCCTGTAGCGGCGAATCCCATGGGGCCACGGCAATAACTGTAACGTCCATGCGGGGTGATGAAAGTTGTGAGTGGTCGGTCTTCTTCGGCAAGCTCTATCTGCCAGTATCCACACAGGGCGTCCATCGTCGTGAAGAAGCGCGCCTTCGGGTTCACGCTGCGTATGGCTGCAAAGGGCGTGGGAGAGGGGTGCGCAGGACGAGACACCTGGTTGTTGAGCTTGGAAAGGTCAGTGGTGATCCGAACACCACCTTTAGGTTTTGCGACGACAACCATCGGGTGACACCATGGAGACGGGTCATCGCCGGTTGGTACAATAATTTCTTGGGCGACCATGGAGTCCAGCTCGTTTTTGACCGCCTCGCGGAAGGCCAGGGGAACCAGTCGAGGGGTGTAAATAGCGAATGGCTTCGCGTCGTCCCTCAGGTGGATCCTCATGGGGGGGCCTGCCATCTTCTTGAGAGGCTTGGATTCCAGAGCGGACTTGGTCACCAGAACGTCGCTGAATTCCTTCAGGAAGTACTTCCGAGCATCCGAAGGAGAGGTGTCACTGGCAAGAGGCAGGGGTAGGGCGGCAGCAGGGTCGTTGCTGCTCCCTTTTTGCACCCTGTTGGCGTGTTTTACCTCAAGAATAGGTTTGGGGAAGTCCTGGGAGATGATGGCCAACTCCTGACAATGTCTGTAGGACAGCAAAGGAGTCTGGACACCGTTATGCACATCAATCCAGGCTTGACACGACCTGTTGCCAAAGGTGACTTGTGCTTGGAGTGAACCCAGGGCCGGGGTCATCTGTGAACCATCTGCCATAAAGCGGAGATCCTTGGGGGGCGGTCCTAGATCACTTGGAGAGAGCCCCAAGCATTGCAAATGCTGGGGACCGATGACTGTAGCATCAGCGCCGGTGTCGGGCAACATCTGAAGACGGGATGAAGCACTGCGGTAGGTCACAATGACACTGATGTACTGGGGGACTTTGGTCCTGGGACGCTGGGGGGAGCACACATTCCTAATGTGGCTCGAGCGTTGTCAAGAGTCGTCGTACCTCTGATTGGAAGACTGTGGGCGGCCCTCTCTGGTGGAGGGGGGCTGAAGCTTCCGCCGACGCGGTCCCTTGGGTATGTTGGAAAGGCAACACTTGTCATAGTGGCCCAGACGACCACACACATTGCACTGGACGCGTTTGGCTGGGCACCGTACTGTGAGTGACCAGTGGCCCTTACGGTCACAACTGTTGCAGGTAGACTGAGCAGCTGGACACACTTGTGTTCCGTGCTGCTTACCACAGTTGTTGCAAAATAAACCGGGCGTGGACGTGGTGGGCGAAGGCGTAGGAACAGACTTCTTGTCCTTCTTGTACCGGGACACAGCGCGTACAGCTGTAGGGGGAGCACGGATGGCAGAGGTGGCACACCTGGCAGCCTCATAGGAGCGACATATCGTCAACACATCCTTAAGAGAAGAGGAAGAGTCGAGGGAGGTGAGGCGTTGGACAAGTTCCTCGTCCTTAACACCCATCAGGATCACCTGCCTCAACTGGGTCTCCTCGCACTGCTGGTGGTGGCCTGGGCATATATCTACCTCTTCCGAGGCTCTCTTAAGACGCACGTAAAAGGCATCAAAAGACTCACCCTCCAACTGTCTGCAGCTAAACAATTCCCTCCTGCGCAGAGCTTCATTCTGCTGTCCTTTGATGTGCCGTTGTAGAACGTCCAGTACCTCCTCTACAGACAGCGAAGAGGTTGGGGGTACCTGCAACGTATGTTCCAAGACACGCTGAATTTCCAAGGACAGGCACATACGCAGCTGGATGAGTTGTTTAGGCTGTGACAAACTCTGGAGATCCACCATTGTAGAATAATCAGTCCACCGTCGCCGCCATTCACGAAAAGTCTGGAAATTCACATCAGGCTTCAAGATGGGCGGTGTTTGAGCTGCTGCTTTAGGTGGGGCTGGGGGGCGTGAAGGAAGCATGGATGAGGTATCTGAACCAGTCAGTACCGAGGCAGTGTTAGAGCCAGGGGCTTGGTTAACAGTGAGGCGAGATATCAAGGCTTCAAACCGTTCACTGTCTTCCAATCTCCGTTGGTTGTCTCGTTCTGCCTCTGCTTGCCTTCTGTGCTCATCCGCCAAACGTCTGTGGGCTTCATCCTCGCGTTTCTCATCTCTCATAAACTTCAGTAAAGCAATTATCTCGGGAGACAACACTGAATATTGAGGTGAGGGACTGCGCGATGTGGGGGCTGGAGCGTCGTGGCCGGCCTGGTCATCCATCTCTGCGGGGCTATCACCCGCCTGGCTCATCCAGACGCTGGGTCCACGGCTACGTAAGGCGTGAGACATAACTACTTCCTCTGTGTACTATGTCTTAAATCAGTGTTGACCGGTCAGCCCGTCGTATCAACAAGATTTCAGACAAAAATTAATTAAATACACAGATAAGTAGGTTATATATATAAAATATATATAAGGAAGCCGCGCGGTCAGCGAGTGTTAGTACGTGTGTGTGTGTGGTGTCCCGGGCGGGTAGAGAGTCTCGCCCCAGCTGTGAGGGGGGGGGTGGAGGCGGCGCTGTGAGGGGGTGGAGGGAGAGGCGCGGCGACTCCCAGTCAGCCCAGTTACCCTCAGAACGCGGTCAGAGACGGGTGCACTGAACTCTACTCCTTACAAATGCCCAGAACGTGCCGTATACCTTGGGAATCCTTTAGAACAAGGTCACACATGAATGGCACGAAACACACAATGCACTAAACACTTCACAGAAAATCACTGTCACTGACACTGCTCAAAGTTGCGAAATTCTTCGAGGAGGGATGATGCGCGGGAATTGACCCAAGGCTTGACCCAAGGCGGGAGGAGTCCGTACGCAGGCTTTCCACAGACTTTGCACTTTCACTCGTAATTATCCAGTAAGATCGGATCACTGCGCCATGTTAGGTTCTGAATAATAAGTTCTATATACAGGAGAGAACACAAACACCTGTATAGTTTTGTAGGTTCGGTTTACTGGATAAGAGTATGTACACAAAGGAGGGCAGCGGTCTCCCTGGCTAGGCTCCTTGTCAACTGCTATAGGCGACGTATGGCAAGTGATACATTAGCAGCTTCCATACGTCGCCAGGCACATTAATTAAGCATGTGGGATATGGTAATAACACTGCCACACGCTGCTAGCTAGGCTGAATAAATAATACATAGATGGAGCACATACATAATATACATACATGATATATAATCCAGCATACATAATATACATACACAAAACAAAAGCTTTCGTTCTGCATGAGTCTTTGTATACTATGAAAGTCACACGAGAGAGAGAGAGAGAGAGAGAGAGAGAGAGAGAGAGAGAGAGAGAGAGAGAGAGAGAGAGACTTATAGTTCTAACAACATCTTGGCACACACGGACAGACACAGGTGCCAGTACTCATCCCGGACACACACACACCCCCTCCGCAGAAACACAAAGTGGCCGCCTTTCTGTTGTCCAAGAACCAGAAGCACTTCACACCCTAACACAAATAACCTAACCTAACCCAACCCAACCCAACCCAACCCAACCCAACCCAACCCAACCCAACCCAACCTAACCTAACCCAACCCAACCCAACCCAACCCAACCCAACCCTACCTAACCCAACCCAACCCAACCCAACCCAACCCAACCCAACCCAACCCAACCCAACCCAACCCAACCTAACCTAACCTAACCTAACCTAACCTAACCTATCTTAGATTAAGTTTAGTTAAGATGATAAAGAACGTTTTAAGGGGTAAATTTTACTTTTATGCACTGAAGATTAGCCCCCTTTATTTCACCTGAAGATTAGCCCCACATTTCACCTGAAGATTAACCCCCCCCCCCCCCCCACCTTTTCACCTAATTTCAGGTAAAATAAGCTGGGGTCTAATCTCCAGGGGGACCATAAATAGCCCTCTCGGATCATGAGAGGATGATTTCCTTTACTTCTATGAAGGTAAAAACTTACTCTAACTAATTACCATAAAAGCTGTTTTCACACTCCTAAGACTCCTTGATTCCGGGTTGTGTTAGCTGAGCCGGCGTGGTGTGTGTGTGTGTGTGTGTGTGTAACCTACTTAGGGTAAGAAGAGACTATACACGCACGTAGGCACATATACACACACAGGTAAGAACACACACACACACACACACACACACACACACACACACAAGTAAGCGCGCGCGCGCACACAGTCTGGGATTGGTGTCACCAGGCCGCCCGCATCTGCCACGTGCCTCGGCTTACACACACACACACACACACACACACACACGGGCGCTCGCATGTAAACTAAAAAGACATTTTTTTTATTATTATTCAGTGTGGATGTAGGTTAGGTTAGGTTAGGTGGATCACCTGAAGAATCATCGCCCCAGCTTATTTCACCTAAAGATTAAACCACCCTAAAACTATTTTGGGAGGATGAGGTTAGGTTAGGATATGTTAGGTTAGAATTAGGTTAGGATAGAATAGGTTTAGGTTAGGTTAAGTTAGCATTATGGTAGTTAATCTTCAGGTGAAGTAAGCTGGGGCGATGATTCTTCAGGTGATCCGGTTAGGTGAGGTTAAGTTGGGTTAGGTTACTCTTAAGGTAAAACAAGCCGAGGTTTAATCTTCAAGTGTTCCTCAAAATACATATTCCGTGTTGTTCCCTCATTCCCTGATCTTTCTCCCTCTCATGCCACACCTGTCCCCTTTGATGCCACACCTCACCCTTCATACCACGTCCCCTCACGCCACACCCCCTCGCCCCATACCACAACCCTCATACCACACCCCCTCACCCCTCATACCACACCCCCCTCACCCCTCATACCACACCCCCCTCACCCCTCATACCACACCCCCCTCACCCGTCATACCACACCCCCCTCACCCCTCATACCACACCCCCTCACCCCTCATACCACACCCCCTCACCCCTCATACCACACCCCCCTCACCCCTCATACCACACCCCCTCACCCCTCATACCACACCCCCTCACCCATCATACCACACCCCCTCACCCTCATACCACACCCCCTCACCCCTCATACCACACCCCCCCTCACCCCTCATACCACACCCCCCTCACCCCTCATACCACACCCCCTCACCCCTCATACCACACCCCCCTCACCCCTCATACCACACTCCCCTCACCCCTCATACCACACCCCGTCATCCCAACGTCCTTGTCTCCCTCGTTAATATTCCTATAGATACGGTTCATTGCGTCATCACAAACGGGGTCTCGATGGCTTATTTGATTGTCCGTTAATGGCAGAGGAGTTCAGGGGGTAGTACACAGAGCCGCACCAGTCAGTCAGCCGCACTAGTCAGTCAGTCAGCCGCACCAGTCAGTCAGTCATCCCCGGCGTACACCACAACTGATGACTCACTCTGTTAATGGTGGTTATAACTGACTTGATACGGTGGAGTTCAAAAGGTTGAGGTATTTCGTTGGAGGCAGTTTGTTTAATCTCTACTGAGAGTGAATAAGCTTACGGCTTACCGGACGGACGATCGGTTGGACGGGCGAGCGGATGGATGGACGGATGGACAGATGAACGGATTGACAGATGTGGGGACTGACGGATGGACAGGACACACTGCTCCGCTAGTGGTGGGTGAAACAGTCTTCCCAAATTCATTGAAGATTTACCAAGTTTCTTCACAACACAAGCTGCCATGATAGTATGTGTGTGTGTGTGTAGAGAGAGAGAGAGAGAGAGAGAGAGAGAGAGAGAGTCATTTGATCCAGGTGTTTTATTTCCAACTAACCCGTTCACCCTTTCCCTTCCATACCTCCATACTTCAACTCCCTCCCTCCCTCCCTCCCTCCCTCCCTCCCTGCCTTTCTCCCTCTCCTCTTACACACACCACTTACCTATTCCCCACCTCTCTTCCCTCTCTCCATCCTTCATCTCTAATACAAGCCACCTACCAATTCCCTCCCTTCCATCCCTCCCTCCCTCCTTCCTTCCCTTCCTCCCTTCCTATACAAAAGGTCCCTCCACCCTTTCCTCAGCCCAGGTTTCCTCCTTCGGGCGGAACCACAGTCCACGCGGCAGCCACGTAGTGTCTTAAGAACATAAGAACATAAGAATGGCGGAAACTGCAGCGGGGCTATTGGCCCTTACTGGGCAGTCCCATTTACACCCAACCCCTATTGCTCATATATCCATCCAACCTATGTTTGAAGCTATTCAGCGTATTCGAGTTAATGATGATATTTGGTAACTTGTTCCACTACTCTGTTTCCAAACCAATGTTTACCTATTTCGCGCCTAAATCTAAATTTGTCTAATTTAAAACCATTGTTACGAGTTCGCTCGTGGCTGGATAGTTTGAGTACCTTTGTAATGTCCCCTTTGTTTAGCCCTGACTTCCACTTATACACCTCTATCAGGTCGCCCCTGTCTCTATACTCAAGGTTCCTAATGCCCGGGATTAGTCTTGTCATTCTCCTCTGAACTCTTTCCAATGATTCTATATCCATTCTGTAATACGGTGACCAGAACTGAACTGCGTAATCCAGGTTATGGTCTCACAAGCCCAAGATATAGTTTTAGGATGACCTAGCTAGTCTTGTAACTAACACTCCTTTGTGTGAACCCAAGTACTTTATTAGCCTTGTTACGAGCAAAAACACATTGTTTACTTGGCTTGAGGTTCCTACTTATCATTACTCCTAAATCTCTCTCGCAGTCGGATTTCTCTATGGCATCGTTGTTCATCTGGTACCTGGTTTCCCTGTTTACATCTCCTATACTGAGTACTTAACATTTGTCCACGTTGAATTTCATCTGCCATTTTTCAGACCATTCGAAAATTTTGTTTAGATCTTCCTGTAGTTTTGCGGAGTCCTCGTCAGATTTAATAACACGTCCTATTTTAGTGTCATCAGCAAATTTACTTATGTTGCTGTCTATGCCGATATCTGTGTCGTTTATGTATATAATAAATAATAATGGTCCAAGTACTGAGCCTTGGGGAACTCCACTTGTGATGTTGCTCCAATGGGACCTAATGCTGTTAATGCTCACTCGCTGTTTCCTGTCCTGTAACCACGCCCTAATCCATTTAAGGATGTCACCTTTGATGCCATGTGCTTCTACCTTTCTAATTAGTCTTTCGTGGGGGACTGTGTCGAAGGCTTTGCTAAAGTCGAGATATACCACATCATAATTGTGCCCCTCGTCCACCGATTCGAAAACTGATGAAAAGAATGTTAATAGATTAGTTAGACAAGAACGTCCGCTTCTGAAGCCATGCTGGGAATCAATGATTAATCCGTGCTTCTCCTGGTGATTACGTATAGAGTATGAAATGATTGCTTTCAGTAATTTGCCTACTATTGATGTTAGACTGATTGGGCGGTAGTTTGAGGATTGTGATCTATCTCCCTTCTGTATCTTCCAACACAGATTGACCAATGGTATTGTTCCCAGGCCGTGACGTCACTTCCAAAATAATCTACTGCTTAAGATACGTGGCTTCCGGCCTCGGCTACTGTAGTGTTGACTGCCAAGGTGTAAAGCGGAAGACAAATTATCTAGCCATTGAGTAACACCACCAAGGAATCCGGAAGTTTGAGGTCTGATGAATTCAATCTCCTTTACATTCCGATGTGGGTTCTTTCTTTTTTCAGTGTGTAAAGAACGAGAGTTGGGTGGTGGTGGGCAGCAAGCATGAGTGAACACGTTGGCTAACACAAGGCAGCCTGTCCCTGACGGGTTGTGTGGCGAGGGTTGAGTCACGCTGAATCACTCCCCAGCACATGGCGGCTGTACTCCATGCTGACGGAGCAGCTTCCTGCGTCTGGCAGCGTGGCCCCGGAACGTGCATTCTCCCACATGCCCGAGGTACGAGAGTCTCCCTCCAGGTGTTGAAAAATGGAGAAGATTCAGCTCTGCGTCCACGTGATCACACGCACGTGCGTTAAGGCGGCGGTTCGAGACGAAAATATATTTTAGATTTATGGAATAAGACCCTCATCCAGGAGGAAATGGTAGTAAGCTGTGAATGCCTCTCCTTGGTTACAATGGAGCAATGTGGACTTGACTGGCGATAAGAAAGACGCCAGCATTTGCGAGTAGTGAAAGGTTTGTGATCCCACAGATGTTGCAAAGGTTACTGTCGGTGGTTGGTGCAATGGGCATATACACTATACTGTACACTACGTCTGTTGGTGTAGGAGTAGAGTTGATGCTTATGATTAGAGCGGGTAAGGTTAGGTTAGGGTTAGGTTAGGTTAGGTTAGGATTCAGAAACCAATACCCGAATTTTAACAACAATGACCTGGACCTCTGACCCAAGATCCCTTCGATTAACAGACACCATCGACGGAAGGACAGACAGACAGAGAGCCAGACAGACAGATAGACGGACAGACACATAGACAGACAGACAGACTATCATTCGACGCTTCTGCTCTACAATATTGCCTTATTTCTTATCGTTCACTCCACCACAAACCAAACACAAGTGGAATGATTGACCTTTTGAGACACTCGCCCATATTACCGTGTTTACAGCGCTCACTGATGAAGAGCGGGGGGGGGGGGGTGACCTACATCTTAGAGGAGACCAGACGCACTCAACCTTGTGTCAGGGGCTACAAGAGACACACTCAACCTTGTGTCAGGGGCTACAGGAGACGCACTCAACCTTGTGTCAGGGGCTACAGGAAACAGACACACTCAACCTAGTGTCAGGGGCTACAGGAGACACACTCAACCTTGTGTCAGGGGCTACAGGAAACAGACACACTCAACCTAGTGTCAGGGGCTACAGGAGACACACTCAACCTTGTGTCAGGGGCTACAAGAGACACACTCAACCTTGTGTCAGGGGCTACAAGAGACACACTCAACCTTGTGTCAGGGGCTACAGGAGGCGCACTCAACCTTGTGTCAGGGGCTACAGGAAACAGACACACTCAACCTAGCGTCAGGGGCTACAGGAGACACACTCAACCTTGTGTCAGGGGCTACAAGAGACAGACACACTCAACCTAGTGTCAGGGGCTACAAGAGACACACTCAACCTTGTGTCAGGGGCTACAGGAGACGCACTCAACCTTGTGTCAGGGGCTACAGGAAACAGACACACTCAACCTAGTGTCAGGGGCTACAGGAGACACACTCAACCTTGTGTCAGGGGCTACAAGAGACAGACACACTCAACCTAGTGTCAGGGGCTACAAGAGACACACTCAACCTTGTGTCAGGGGCTACAGGAGACGCACTCAACCTTGTGTCAGGGGCTACAAGAGACACACTCAACCTAGTGTCAGGGGCTACAAGAGACACACTCAACCTTGTGTCAGGGGCTACAAGAGACACACTCAACCTTGTGTCAGGGGCTACAAGAGACACACTCAACCTTGTGTCAGGGGCTACAAGAGACACACTCAACCTTGTGTCAGGGGCTACAAGAGACACACTCAACCTTGTGTCAGGGGCTACATGAGACACACTCAACCTTGTGTCAGGGGCTACAAGAGACACACTCAACCTTGTGTCAGGGGCTACAAGAGACACACTCAACCTTGTGTCAGGGGCTACAAGAGACACACTCAACCTTGTGTCAGGGGCTACAAGAGACAGACACACTCAACCTTGTGTCAGGGGCTACAAGAGACACACTCAACCTTGTGTCAGGGGCTACAAGAGACACACTCAACCTTGTGTCAGGGGCTACAAGAGACACACTCAACCTTGTGTCAGGGGCTACAAGAGACACACTCAACCTTGTGTCAGGGGCTACAGGAGACACACTCAACCTTGTGTCAGGGGCTACAGGAGACACACTCAACCTTGTGTCAGGGGCTACAAGAGACACACTCAACCTTGTGTCAGGGGCTACAAGAGACACACTCAACCTTGTGTCAGGGGCTACAGGAGACGCACTCAACCTTGTGTCAGGGGCTACAAGAGACGCACTCAACCTTGTGTCAGGGGCTACAAGAGACACACTCAACCTTGTGTCAGGGGCTACAAGAGACACACTCAACCTTGTGTCAGGGGCTACAAGAGACACACTCAACCTTGTGTCAGGGGCTACAAGAGACACACTCAACCTTGTGTCAGGGGCTACAAGAGACACACTCAACCTTGTGTCAGGGGCTACAAGAGACACACTCAACCTTGTGTCAGGGGCTACACCCTAAGCTAACGAGCTGCATAACTCAGTGTCAAGGAATAGTCCGAGAAGGCCGGACAACTCGCCAACTGCACTGGCTAACCATTACCCCGGAACACGATCCGTAAATCGATTGACAACCAGGTTCCCAATTGCTGCTGGGTAAACAGAGACAAATGGCGTAAAGAAACTAGCCCATAGTTTCACCCTGTCCGGGGATCGAACCCGGGTCCACTCGCTTGAGAGGCGAGCATGCTGACTATTACACCACAGGTCGCCAATACTCACTCACTCACTCACAAACACACACACACACACACACACACATATATAGACAACAAACTAAATTGGAAACCACACGTCATGAAGTTATCAAATCCTCCAGTTTCCGTCTCCACCTCCTCCGCCGACTCAAGTACCTCGGAGTTCCTGGACACGAACTCCTCAGTGTTTACTCAACATTCATACTTCCCAAGCTCACCTATGCCTCCCCCACCTGGTCTTCCTCCCTAAATGCCACACAACGTAAACACCTAGAAAGAGTGCAAAAGAGGGCATGCAAGATTATTCTCTCCCCCTCCTACTCCACATATCAAGAAGCGCTCAACACACTGACCCTTTCGACTCTCACTGACCATCACCACGACCTCATCTGCAAATTTGGTAAGAAGCTTCTACACCATCCCCGACACCGGCTCCTACTACCACCTGAGATCCCTTGTCCGAGAATTGCTGTTCGACACCACAACCGCATCCAGCCCATACGTGCACGAACTGATCGCTATAAGAGCAGCCCAGTCTCAACCATTGTAAAAATTATCAATAACTTGTAATAAATCAGTGTATTCACTCCCAGTAAACACTACTCCTTGCACTGTCACTATGTTGAAATGAACTGTAGTTTGAGCTTTTCCCCATCTAAGTTATTATATGTCTTATTTGTGTCACTTATGTTACTTGTATATTATTTGTAATTCGTAACCCATTCCCCAAATATGTAACTGTATATTTTCAGCCTTCTGGCTGCCAAGCTCTTTCAATAAACCGTTAATTATTATTATTATTATTATTATTATTATTATTATTATTAATTACACTCACACACATTTAGAGTAGATTTTTTAAGATTGCCCACGAGGGGGCTAGTTTATTGGGCACCCCCTTACAGCCTGTGCAAGATGAAGCGCAGAAGCGCTTACGGCGCCTATCTGGGAAGCATGCTGAGTTCATGCTTGCCTTTATGACTCATGCATTAAGGCCGTAAAAGCCTGAAGGTTCATGGGTTTTGTCAGCAAGTTACATAAAGTGACAGAATTATGAGTGTGTGGGGGGAAAATTCCCGGTACAATTTATCTGTTTATGGCAAAGCGTGGCAGGTCCCTAATAATGTCAAGTGCCATTCCTGTCACTAGGAGGAGGGATATCTGGTCAGGGAGGGAAGAGGTGTTGGTAACGGCTGGGGACCTGTAGGAGGAGGTCATAGGGCAAGTGAGGATGTAGTGAAGGAGGGTGTGAGAGTCGGGTTGACCACAAAGTTTACAAACAGTGCGGCCAGGCTCAGGGTTGTCAATGTACTAGGCGTGGCGAAGTACAGTGGGGGTGGAGGTGATATGGCGTGGTGGGACATGTACAGTAGGGGTGGAGGGAGGCACATAGGCATTGACAATATTGAGGGACACACCTTTCAGATACAGGAGTGGGCGCGACTTGCGGTGGGTGGAGGACAGGTTGAGGCACCAAGTGTCGTGAGGATGGGGCAGGACTTCGCTCTGGGGCAGCAGGACACACCAGGGCAGGCCCGGTAGGCGCTACACCAGTAGTGAAGGCTGCCGGCGGTGGAGTAGGCCGTGAGCAGGGGGGGCTCACAGTGGGACTACCAGCTTGTGTCAAACTAGAAGAGAGGAGTGACTGGGTGGCAACAGATGGCGAGAGTAGGTCGGAGATGGTGGTACAGAGTGTAACGAAGAGTTTTTCAATACGGTTGGTAAATTCTTGAAAGAGGGATATGATCTGTGTCATGTCACTGGAGGGGGGGTTGTGGGAGGGGCACCGGTGGGAGCACAAGGCATTGGCAGCTTCAGAGTAGAGACAGGGAGGAGGCCCAGTAGTAGTTGAGTTAGGAGACGGCCGGGACTGCTGTGTTGCAGCCATGTGAGGCCAGGCAGAGGCCAGAAGGCATTGCTGGAGACAGAGGGGACACAGGGGGGGGGGGTGTGGCCCGGGAGACTGGGGGTGGGGGGGGGGCGTTGTGGTAGACACAGCCTTCGGGGAGGCTTTTCCCCTGGGACAAATGGGCGATTGGGGCGGTGCCGTGAGTCAGCATTGTGCCGGCCGCCACAGTTACAACACCTGGGATCAACCACATAGCCCACACCACCACTATTAAGATGATCTTTGATTTTCTGGGCACAGGCGGCGGAGTTATGGTTACGTGAACAGAAGTGACATCTGGGATGATCGCGTCGGCAGCAGGCAGTGAAGGTGTGACCCCAATGAGAACAGGTAACACAAAATGCAGGCCCAGGATGATTGGCTTCTGTATACAGTGGGGGGAGGAGTGGGTGGGCATCCACAGTGGTTGGGCACTCCCTTCCCTTCCACTTGACAATGACAGCAGCTTGTGGAACTTTCCCCCGGTAATGTCGACGAATACTGAGTATACTAGAATTAAAGCCACGCACATCTTCGATGTCAGCGTATAGGGGGAAACGTTTCACTAGGATGTGGCAACATTCATCAGCGTCTACTGGGGGGGGGGGGGGGCACCAGGATGACCCGTCAAAGCCAACAGTAGTAAGTGTATCATAGACCTCAGGAGTCTGACACTTGATAAAGTTCCGGTTCTTACCTTGTCGGAATTGAATGTTGAGACCGTCTTGTCTGCAGTACTTCATCATCCAATTAATGCGTTCCTCTACAGTTTTCAGAGATTCAGCTTACTTGGCTGGTTGGCAGAGGGCAGGGTGATAGGGTCCATGGCATTGGTGTTTCCACTCCGGCTAGTGTTTCCCATAGAAACATTACCGTCACTGTCATAATCACTGGGGTCTGACTCTCGAAGGGTGTTGGATTCAGTATGACCGGGCGAGTTGGCGATGGCATCCGTATCAGAGATGTCTGCGTCCACGAGAGAGCCTCTTCTGGGACGTTTATGTCGACCCCCCATGCTGGCAAAAACTTGCCAGCTGAGGAGACCTTTGTGGGACGATCGGGAAGTCAGGAGCACCTATGGGCACGTCTGTCCCCATATGTTGTCACGCCACGACTGCACACACACACATTCTCTCCCTCAATACGCTAAAGGTCAGATCCCCTCACCTAGCATTACGCCTCCAAGAGCCTCATTAGAAAGTAATGATAGGCATTTTAACTATATTACACTCAACGTTTGTCACATGACGCTGGGAAGTATAATGTTGAGATGAGGTCCTGAGTATCACCAGAAGATTAGCTCCCCAGCTTAGATCACCTGATGATACAACACCCTAATGTAACAATGTCATGAGTGTTTCCCGCCTGAGTGTTTCTCACCAATCGTGAGCCAATCACAGTGACCTGTGAGGGTGAATGCCTTAGTCCTGAACCAATAAGAAAACCTGTGAGAGTGACTTCATGAAGATGTGGCGCCTTTCTGGGCGACGCCTGTGTTTGAAAAAGACAAGTCTGGTTTGGAGGAGAGCTAAGTGGGTTCGTGTGGGTCGTCTTTGCACATAGCGTGATTTTTTGTGAGTACCCATCAGGTTGCATCCGTTTCAAGAAATGTATTGTAATTCGTGTGGCCCCTGGTTAGCGAGCTAGGAGGCCAGTATAATTACCAATCTAAATAGAAGGCGATCAGTAAACAAAGAACCGTTAAGACGTGTTACATATTTCCCCCATTTGATGTTAAGTAAAACATTGTCATGCATGTCTTTGGTGTTATGCAGTGATACAGTGAATTCTAAGAAATAACATAACTCTACCACCACATTTATCCACCTCCTCAGTCTACCCTTGGTGTGAGGACCTACTGTAGCCTCCTCCTCACTCACACCCTCCCCCCAACCATAAACAAGTCACTCTCCCTCCTCCATGAATCCTCTCTCTCCCTCTCTCAGTTCGCTCCACCCCTAACCTTCTTCCATCTCACATAAATATAGACTGTAAATGAATATGATGTATTTCTTTGTGTATGAACCTCTGTCCTGCGTGGCAGTGAGAAGTGATACCACCCTGTCATGGGTTGCCTTGGGTCTACCCTGTGCAACCCATCCCTGTTAGGTTCTGAATAATAAGTTCTATATACAGGAGAGAACACAAACACCTGTATAGTTTTGTAGGTTCGGTTTACTGGATAAGAGTATGTACACAGAGGGAAGCAGCACTCTCCCCGGCTAGGCTCCTGCTGGTCAACTGCTATAGGCGACGTATGGCAAGTGATACATTAGCAGCTTCCATACGTCGCCAGGCACATTAATTAAGCATGTGGGATATGGTAATAACATTGCCACACGCTGCTAGCTAGGCTGAATAAATAATACATAAATGGAGCACATACATAATATACATACATGATATATAATCCAGCATACATAATATACATACACCTCCCTCCCCCCTATACGCTCATAGCAAAGTCTTGAGCTGACCTTTTCTTTTGGATCCGTTCTGAGCGTCGAGGGACTTCATCACTGGGAAGGGTATGGGACTCAACACTGGTGGCGGGGCCAGCAGAAGGCATTGTTACGGGTCGGAGAAAACGGCGGTTCCTCCACCACACACGACCACTGGGTAACCGCACCTGGTAGTCCCGTGACCTGCCGAGACCCATGACTACGCCTACTTTGTCCCAACGTAGGGAGGTCGGGTCCTGAACACGGACTTGGGTGCCGACACTCAACCTGGGGAGAGAACGGGCGTGGTCATTGTAGCGGGCGACGACGTCCTGAACACGTTCGGCGGCTCGGCGATCACAATCCTCTGTCTTGGCCTGCCACTCCTTGGAGAAGGATTGAGGGTGAGCAGGGACACAAGAACGAAGGGGGCGTCCATACAAAACCTGGGCAGGGGAGCGTCCGGTGTAGTTAGGTGTGTTGCGGAGTTCAAGAAGACCCCTGTCGAAGGCCTCGCAGTCAATGTTCCCAGAAGGGGCCACCTTAAGGATGAGGTGCTTCAGGGATTTGACAGCAGCCTCAGCGTGGCCGTTGGACTGCGGGTAATGGGGCGATGACAACACATGCCGGACTCCCCATTGGTCAAGGAACACAGCAAAGTCCCGGCTTGTGAACTGAGGCCCTCCGTCGGTTCGCAGGCGTACAGGAACGCCCACGTCACGGAAGTAGTGGCGGAACTTGCTGATGGTGGCGGCAGACGTCGTGTCATTACCGCACTTGATGACAACCGGCCAACCAGAGAGACGGTCGACGATAACGAGGAAGGACTTTCCTGACACACAGAAGAAGTCGGCCGACACAGACTCAAAGGGGCGGGTGGGGTTGTCGTCACTCATAAAGGGTTCCTGCTGCTGGCTGGGTTGTAATACTTGGCAGGGCTCACACGCACGGACAACATTGGAGATGTCGGAGTTGATGCCGGGCCAGAACACAGTCTGTCGTGCACGTCGTTTGGTGGCCTCAGCTCCACGGTGACTGTCGTGAAGGCGGGCCAAGGCGTGGGGACGTGATGCAGCAGGGACAACTACACGTGCTCCGTACAGAACAAGGTCTCCGTCGCAGTAGAGTTCATCGCGGAGTTTCCAATACGGGAGCAGGGTGTTGTGAAGATCGTAGCGGTTGCTAGGAAATCCATTCCTCACACACTCGACGAGTCGGACATAGGAAGGGTCATCTCGGGCCGCTGTTCGAAGGTCCTCCATTGCCTTGTCGTCATCTGGTGACAGGTCCGAACGAAGGGATTGGACGGCATGGAGAGTGACCACAGTCCTGACGGAAAGAGCGAGGTCGGCGTCGAGTACATGGTCTTCTGGAGTAGGGCGGCTGACAGGGGAGCGGGATAAGGCATCAGGGATGCAGAGCTCCTTACCAGCACGCCACACTGCAGTGAAGATGTACGCCGAGAGCTTCTCTTTCAGACGCTGGAGGCGAGGGTTCTCAACAGCGTCTAGCGTGTAGTGGTTGAGGATCGGGACAAGCGGGCGATGGTCGGTCACTAGGTGAAAGTATTGCAGGCCTATGAGGTAAAACCTGCACTTGGACATCGCCCAAACCGCAGCCAACAGCTCCAACTCAATAGTGGCGTAGCGCGTCTCAGTGTCAGAGAGGAAACGCGAGCCACACTGGACGAGCCGGAACTGCCCTCCACCATGATCCTGCAGTAGGGCGTATCCCACGCCATACAAGCGTGAGGCATCTGTCTGCAGAACTGTGGGCAAGGCTGGGTCAAACGTGGCGAGGACAGGTGGACGAGACAGGGCCTGTTTCACTTGCTGGAAGGCCTTGTCGTGGTCGGGGGTCCACAGGAATGTCCTCTTGGGGCTCATCAGGGGGCGAAGTGGTTGAGAAGCTGCGGAGATGTCCGACGAAAACTCTGCTAACTGGTTGACGAGACCGATGAAGGATCTCAAGTCGGTCAGGTTAGCAGGGGTGGGAAAATCCGTAATGGCGCGGACCTTTTCCGGGTCAGCTGCGATACCATTCCCTGAGAGGGTGTACCCACAAAAGTCAACTGAAGAGCTGGCCAGAACAAACTTGTCGGCATTTAGGGTAATGCCGTGCTTCCGGCACCTGTTGAGTACCTCGTAGATACGGCAGAGGTGATCCATATAATCCTCGTCGTACACGAGTATGTCGTCGACCACTTTCACGCAGTTTGCCAGACCTTGTAGAGCCATATCACCTCGAAGACAGAAAGCGTCTCCTGTAGCGGCGAATCCCATGGGGCCACGGCAATAACTGTAACGTCCATGCGGGGTGATGAACGTTGTGAGTGGTCGGTCTTCTTCGGCAAGCTCTATCTGCCAGTATCCACACAGGGCGTCCATCGTCGTGAAGAAGCGCGCCTTCGGGTTCACGCTGCGTATGGCTGCAAAGGGCGTGGGAGAAGGGTGCGCAGGACGAGACACCTGGTTGTTGAGCTTGGAAAGGTCAGTGGTGATCCGAACACCACCTTTAGGTTTTGCGACGACAACCATCGGGTGACACCATGGAGACGGGTCATCGCCGGTTGGTACAATAATTTCTTGGGCGACCATGGAGTCCAGCTCGTTTTTGACCGCCTCGCGGAAGGCCAGGGGAACCAGTCGAGGGGTGTAAATAGCGAATGGCTTCGCGTCGTCCCTCAGGTGGATCCTCATGGGGGGGCCTGCCATCTTCTTGAGAGGCTTGGATTCCAGAGCGGACTTGGTCACCAGAACGTCGCTGAATTCCTTCAGGAAGTACTTCCGAGCATCCGAAGGAGAGGTGTCACTGGCAAGAGGCAGGGGTAGGGCGGCAGCAGGGTCGTTGCTGCTCCCTTTTTGCACCCTGTTGGCGTGTTTTACCTCAAGAATAGGTTTGGGAAGTCCTGGGAGATGATGGCCAACTCCTGACAATGTCTGTAGGACAGCAAAGGAGTCTGGACACCGTTATGCACATCAATCCAGGCTTGACACGACCTGTTGCCAAAGGTGACTTGTGCTTGGAGTGAACCCAGGGCCGGGGTCATCTGTGAACCATCTGCCATAAAGCGGAGATCCTTGGGGGGCGGTCCTAGATCACTTGGAGAGAGCCCCAAGCCTTGCAAATGCTGGGGACCGATGACTGTAGCATCAGCGCCGGTGTCGGGCAACATCTGAAGACGGGATGACACACCGCCGTAGGTCACAATGACACTGATATACTGAGGGACTTTGGTCCTGGGACGCTGGGGGGAGCACACATTCCTAATGTGGCTCGAGCGTTGTCAAGAGTCGTCGTACCTCTGATTGGAAGACTGTGGGCGGCCCTCTCTGGTGGAGGGGGGCTGAAGCTTCCGCCGACGCGGTCCCTTGGGTATGTTGGAAGGGCAACACTTGTCATAGTGGCCCAGACGACCACACACATTGCACTGGACGCGTTTGGCTGGGCACCGTACTGTGAGTGACCAGTGGCCCTTACGGTCACAACTGTTGCAGGTAGACTGAGCAGCTGGACACACCTGTGTTCCGTGCTGCTTACCACAGTTGTTGCAAAATAAACCGGGCGTGGACGTGGTGGGCGAAGGCGTAGGAACAGACTTCTTGTCCTTCTTGTACCGGGACACAGCACGTACAGCTGTAGGGGGAGCGCGGATGGCAGAGGTGGCACACCTGGCAGCCTCATAGGAGCGACATATCGTCGACACATCCTTAAGAGAAGAGGAAGAGTCGAGGGAGGTGAGGCGTTGGACAAGTTCCTCGTCCTTAACACCCATCAGGATCACCTGCTTCAACTGGGTCTCCTCGCACTGCTGGTGGTGGCCTGGACATATATCTACCTCTTCCGAGGCTCTCTTAAGACGCACGTAAAAGGCATCAAAAGACTCACCCTCCATCTGTCTGCAGCTAAACAATTCCCTCCTGCGCAGAGCTTCATTCTGCTGTCCTTTGATGTGCCGTTGTAGAACGTCCAGTACCTCCTCTACAGACAGCAAAGAGGTTGGGGGTACCTGCAACGTATGTTCCAAGACACGCTGAATTTCCAAGGACAGGCACATACGCAGCTGGATGAGTTGTTTAGGCTGTGACAAACTCTGGAGATCCACCATTGTAGAATAATCAGTCCACCGTCGCCGCCATTCACGAAAAGTCTGGAAAGTCTCATCAGGCTTCAAGATGGGCGGCGTTTGAGCTGCTGCTTTAGGTGGGGCTGGGGGGCGTGAAGGAAGCATGGATGAGGTATCTGAACCAGTCAGTACCGAGGCAGTGTTAGAGCCAGGGGCTTGGTTAACAGTGAGGCGAGATATCAAGGCTTCAAACCGTTCACTGTCTTCCAATCTCCGTTGGTTGTCTCGTTCTGCCTCTGCTTGCCTTCTGTGCTCATCCGCCAAACGTCTGTGAGCTTCATCCTCGCGTTTCTCATCTCTCATAAACTTCAGTAAAGCAATTATCTCTGGAGACAACGCTGAATATTGAGGTGAGGGACTGCGCGATGTGGGGGCTGGAGCGTCGTGGCCGGCCTGGTCATCCATCTCTGCGGGGCTATCACCCGTCTGAGTCATCCGGACGCTGGGTCCACGGCTACGTAAGGCGTGAGACATAACTACTTCCTCTGTGTACTATGTCTTAAATCAGTGTTGACCGGTCAGCCCGTCGTATCAACAAGATTTCAGACAAAAAATTAATTAAATACACAGATAAGTAGGTTATATATATAAAATATATATAAGGAAGCCGCGCGGTCAGCGAGTGTTAGTACGTGTGAGTGTGTGTCCCGGGCCGGCAAAGCGTCTCGCCCCAGCTGTGAGGGGGGGGTGGAGGCGGCGCTGTGAGGGGGTGGGGGGAGAGGCGCGGCGACTCCCAGTCAGCCCAGTTACCCTCAGAACGCGGTCAGAGACGGGTGCACTGAACTCTACTCCTTACAAATGCCCAGAACGTGCCGTATACCTTGGGAATCCTTTAGAACAAGGTCACACATGAATGGCACGAAACACACAATGCACTAAACACTTCACAGAAACTCACTGTCACTGACACTGCTCAAAGTTGCTGAGATTCTTCGAGGAGAGATGACGCGCGGGAGTTGACCCAAGCGAGAGAGGAGTCCGTACGCCGGCTTCCCCACAAACTTTGCACTATCACTCGTAATTATCCAGTAAGATCGGATCACTGCGCCATGTTAGGTTCTGAATAATAAGTTCTATATACAGGAGAGAACACAAACACCTGTATAGTTTTGTAGGTTCGGTTTACTGGATAAGAGTATGTACACAGAGGGAAGCAGCACTCTCCCCGGCTAGGCTCCTGCTGGTCAACTGCTATAGGCGACGTATGGCAAGTGATACATTAGCAGCTTCCATACGTCGCCAGGCACATTAATTAAGCATGTGGGATATGGTAATAACATTGCCACACGCTGCTAGCTAGGCTGAATAAATAATACATAAATGGAGCACATACATAATATACATACAATCCCAAATGTTTGTTTCCGGTAGATAAGGGACCAGGCGAGCCGTGATTCTGTCATCACTATTTCATTAGTGGATATGTGAGCTACTCAACCAACTCCAAAGTTGTTTTACTAGAGATAAGACACCTGGCAAGCCATAACTGCTACACATATTTTCCATTAGTGGTATGTTAGCCAGTCTATAGGGGGAGGCCAGTGAGACAGTATTGTACTGTTCATCGCCTCACACCCCAAAACCTCATTTTAAGTAGTATCCCCTAACCCATGGGTTAGTTAAGACGTCGTCCCCATCCTCTCCCTCCTGAAGGGAGCGGGACACCACACAGAGTCCTCCATCGCCCCTCCGTCCTGTGGACCGTCGTCGACACGAGATTAAGCGTGTTAACCTAGGTTGTTATCCCCGTGGAAATATCATGTGTGGATGCCTGGTTGCAACAAGAGCAATCCAGGCTGGCCTATCAAACCTACAGTAAATGGTTAATCAATTCACGCTTAGAGTTCTCCTGCACGACACCCGTCTACAGTGACGGAGGGATGAAAGAAGATTAGAGGTGGGGAAGGAAGTTATAGTTCGGAAATTGAAGAAATTTAGGAGGAGGTAAGAGAGGGCGGGCTGACCGCCTAGCTAAGCTAATAGTGTGTTAGGGTTGTGTCATGGGTTAGTTATTGTCTGTCGGTACAGGCACTAGACATCATACCCTGTTCCATATATTGAATTGAAACAATTGATTTGAATTGAAACAGTTTATTTAGCCAGAAAAACACAGATACAGAGTGGATAATAATAACAATATTAACATGGCTCAGCCAGTTGAGAACCCGGGCTCTCTTTGAGGCACCTGATATATACTATACATTTATCTCAAGGAAGTATTATGTAACATTTAGTATCATCTGGAATAGTACAATAGCATGGTGGTAATAAGAACATATCATAATGTTACCACGGTTATCACTTCAATATTTATTGATTTTATTTTATTTTTTTATATACATTAATTACAGTGGAATTGAAAAACATAAGTATAATGAGGGAGCAGTACAACCTGGGGTGTACAGTAATAAGGTTGAACAAGAGGACAGAGCTGTCAGGATTATGTCTAGTTGGCAATTATGTTTATTGCAATGATAATTACTTATCTATTTACATAATAATTTCCGATAAAACAGTTTTGATGGTACAATAAAAACAGGTACTGTAAATATAGTAGGTGTTACAGGAATACTTCGACAATAGATATTTTTTAAGAGATGATTTAAGGTAAGGGGGCGTAGTCTTCGCTTGGATGTGTGGGGGTAAGTTGTTCCACACCGTGATATTTTATGGAGGTCTGGGACTGAGAGGAGCACATAGGGGGTGGTCTTAGTAGCTCTGGGTGCCTTAAGTTGTATCTCTGATTATTCCAGAACTGGAAATAATTATTGTCACGCAAGTGATTGATAGATTTGTAAACAAAGAGGGCACAGCAGTAGGTGTTAATATCTTCGAATTTTAAAATTTTCAATATAACAAATTTCTTGTTTGTGTGATTTGTTTTTTTTTCAAGTAGGTCGTTGTCCGTACAACTCTCTTTTGTGCAGTAACTAGAGATTGTGTTTTTGAAGAGCCAGAGGCCCCCCATAGTGTGTGACAGTGTATCAGGTGTTGGTAGACAAGATCATGATAGATTTCTTTCATTGCTGTGAGAGTGAGTGACTGTCGAGTGTGATACCTCACTGTTTATTGACTTTACTGTGAATGGCTTGGATGTGGTTTCTCCAGTTAAGTTTCTCATCAACAATAACTCCGAGGAATATATGGGTGTTTAAAGGGCCTTATTTCATATTCCGCCGACCATACTGGCGGATGCTGGTCTAGGGAGGTTGTCTATTGCCTGGCCGTGTAGATCGGGGGTGGTAATGGACCTTTTGAGATTTGGTAACTTTTGGGGAACCATGTATGGTTGTTGTCGTTATCTGGTGGGAGTCTTTGAACGAGTTCTTGCTCTGGTCGTTCTATCTTTTACCAGATTCTGCTGGCCAGGACGTGCAGCTGCTGGTTGATGGGTTATATTCTCAGGTCTCTATGTATCTCGGCTGTGGTTCTGGTGAAGGGGTATTTTTCACCTGTGACGAATCTTAGGGCTTCATTTTGGACCACCTGTAATTTTAATATTTGAGTGGTGCTCATAGTATGAAGAGGTACTGCTGGGTTAGTTAATACCGGTATGATAAATGATGATAGGGTAGGGGTGAACGTAAGAGGGTGGGGGTGGGGGATGAGCTCCGTCACAGTTTGAAACTGAAAAAGATCACGTGGGAGGTAGTGTGTGACTTGTGGAGGTGAAGTGGGAGGGAGGGGGAGGGGGAGAGAAGAGGGGGGGGCAGGAAGAGGAGGAAAGAGGAGGGGGGGAGGAAGAGGGGGAAAGAGGAGGGGGAGGAAAAAGGAAGAGTAAGAAGAGGAGGAGGAGGAGATTGATGAAGAAGAAAATGAAAAAGAAAAGAGGAAGAAGAGGAGACTAAGGGGGAAGAGAAAGAGGAGAAAGAAGCAAAGAGGAAAAGGATCAGAGGGTAAAGAGGAGGAGAATGAGAAGATTGAAAAAAGACGAGGAAGAGGAGGAGGAAGAGGAGGGGAAAGAGGCGGAGAATGATAAGATTGCAAGAAGAGGAGGAAGAAGTGGAGGAGGAAGTGGAGGAGGAAGAAGAGGAGGAAGAAGAGGGGAAAGAGGAGGAGAATGAGAAGATTGAAAGAAGAGGAGGAAGAGGAAGAGGAGTGGTAATGATTGTCAGGGGGGGAAGAGACCAACAACCCCTTATTGTTATGTAAGCAGACCGCGTGGTGTGTGTGTGTGTGTGTGTGTGCGCGCGCGCGTGTGTGTGTGTGAATAAGCGACAGCAATAAATACAGTTTATACACCTTTCTCGTATTCCCTCTCACCTCCCCTCTCATCCTCTCACCTCCCCTCTCATCCTCCCACCCTCCCTCTCACCTTCCCTCTCATCTCACCTCCCCTCTCATCCTCCCACCTTCCTCTCACCTTCCCTCTCATCCTCCCACCCTCCCTCTCACCTTCCCTCTCATCCCACCTTCCCTCTCATCCTCCCACCCTCCCTCTCACCCTACCTCTCATCCCACCTTCCTCCCACCCTCCCTCTCATCCTCCCACCCTCCCTCTCACCTTCCCTCTCATCCCACCTTCCCTCTCATCCTCCCACCCTCCCTCTCACCTTCCCTCTCATCCTCCCACCCTCCCTCTCATCTCACCTCCCCTCTCATCCTCCCACCTTCCCTCTCACCTTCCCTCTCATCCCACCTTCCCTCTCATCCTCCCACCCTCCCTCTCACCTTCCCTCTCATCCTCCCACCCTCCCTCTCACCTTACCTCTCATCCCACCTTCCTCCCACCTTCCCTCTCATCCTCCCACCCTCCCTCTCACCTTCCCTCTCATCCCACCTTCCCTCTCATCCCACCTTCCCTCTCATCCTCCCACCCTCCCTCTCACCCCACCTTCCCTCTCATCCTCCCACCTTCCTCTCACCTTCCCTCTCACGCTCTAACACTTTCCACTTGTTATGAGTCAGCTGATACGAACACCTGAAGATTGACCCCCCAATATATTTCACCTGATGACCAAAACACACTAATTATGCTACCTGTGGGGGGCAGGGAGGGGAGGTTAGGTTAGGTTAGGTTAGGTTAGTTAATCTTAAGGTGAATTAAACTGTGTGGACTAATCCTCAGGTGATCCAATAATATCTCCATGTTATGTAATTACCTATACAGTAAAGTAGAGCTAACATAACACTGGTCCTCTTTGTCAACACTGAACTAACCTAACCTAACCTAACCTAACCTGGCATCCTCCCTCTACTGCCGCGTTCATACCACACCATCCACCCCTACCACACCATCCACCCACTACCACACCATCCACCCACTACCACACCCTCCACCCACTACCACACACTTCACCCCTACCACACCATCCACCCACCACCACACCATCCACCCACTACCACACCCTCCACCCACTTCCACACACTTCACCCCTACCACACCATCCACCCACCACCACACCGTCCACCCCCTACCACACCATCCAACCACACCCTCCACCCACTACCACACGCTCCACCCCTACCATACCCTCCACCACGTGCTCCTTAATCCCACCCCCCCTCTCAGGCATGGCCACACAGCACCCTGGCCACGTGACTATTAAATACCGTACTCCACCCGGCTCCCTCCAGGCCAGTCCGCTCCCACCACCTGCCTGCCCCTCTCACACGTGGGAGAGCGTGTGTGTCTTACTCCCGGGTGTGTGTGTGTGTGTGTGTGTGTGTTACTCCCGGTGTGTGTGTGTGTGTAAATAATAATAATAATAATAATAATAATAATAATAATAAACGATTTATGAATAGAGTTGCAGCCGGCGTGTGTTACTCCTGGTGTGTATGTGTGTTACTAAAATAATAATGATAATAAACGGTTTATTAATAGAGTTGCAGCCGGTGGCTGAAAATATACAAACTTACATGTGATTTAGAAATAATGATATGCATTGAATACATTTACAGGGTTGTACAGTACATAAATAAGGAGTTGTTTAATATTTCAACAATAGATGGGATGGTGCTATTCTTATATCTAGCAGTGCGGGCTCTTATGGGCTGAATTTTGTTGTAGTGGCGGACTGCGTGAGGTGGGCGGGGGACTGCCGGTGGCAGGAGGTGACAATGACGAGGGTGGTGCAGTAGTCCACTGCCAAACCTTGTTAGTGCTTGGTGGTGGAGGTCAATGAGGGATGGCATTTCCAGGGTGGAGAGAGAGTTGATGTAGCCGGAGTATTCTGCGCCGAGCATGATTCTGCAGGCCCTTTTCTGTACCTTCTCTAGCCGACGTTGTTGGGTGGAGTTGAGAGAAGACGACCAGGCTGGTGACGCATACGTTAGTTTGGAGAGAAGAAAGGCGTTGTAGATAGTCCTCAGCTCTGGCGTGGGTGTCCCAAGTGACCTAAGTCGTCGTAGAATGTAGAGTCGGTACGAGGCTGCCTTGATTGTGTTGTTTATATGGGCCTTCCAGTCCAGTTTGTGGTCTATGGTAACACCCAGGAATGTGGCAGACTGCACTAACTGGAGAGGATGGGCACCCACTGTGACTGCCAGAGCTTGCACTGGAGTGGTGGCAGTATTGATGTGCATGACTACGGTTTTGGCGTGGTTGATGGCAACCTTGTTCTCCGTAGTCCATGCCTGTAGCCTGTGCAGGGTGCCTTGTAACGATGAGTAGTCTGGTGCGGTGTTGTCCACTGAAACCCCCACAGTGCAGTCATCCACGTACTTCCACCTGTGAGGAGTGTCCGATAGAGCGTCGTTGATCAGGATGAGGAAGCACAGTGGTCCCATCTTGGTCCCCTGGGGAACACCGCAGGTGAGGTGTTGGAATGTGGAGACAGAACCCTGATACCTCACTGCCTGACGACGTCCACTCAAGAAATCAGTGAGCCATGAGACCAGGTTGGTGGGCAGCCCAAGTGCAATGGCCTTGTTGATAACAGTGCAGTGATCAACAAGGTCAATAGCCTTCCTGAAGTCAACAAGGGCAACGGCCAGTGATGTCTTACGTTTCTGCAGGTTTTTGTACAGGAAATCCAGAAAACTAACTAAGCAGTGTGATGTAGAGGAGGTCCTCATGTTGCCAAATTGCTGTGGATCAATTGACTGATAGATTCTAGCAAATGCCCACTCAGAAAGAAAGTCTTCACAGAGTAGACTGGGTATGGGGGTAATGGCAACTGGCCTGAGGTCGTTAAGGGACTGTGGCGTGGTGACCTTGGGGATAGGGGTGACAAATGCGGTTTTCCATTCATTTGGGCATTTGCTTTGTCTGAGGGATTTATAATGAAACAAAATCTCCTATGAAGAGGTAAGCTAGGAGTTTATAGTAGTAGAGTATTATAGTGAGAGGAAATGGTAGCGTGTCTCGAGGGTGTGATGCTAACACTGTATATTAACACAGGCACAGTACAGGTGTAGTATATAAAACACCAATGCGTGTTACAGCTTTATTTTACTAGTTCAATAGGGGGAATTAATGGGGGGGTTCGTACACAATTTATGATAGACTATGGTATTCTCGTATAACCTAACCTCACAATTAGAATGGGCACTTCACTAAGTTGATCGCTGGGGAGGTTCGGGAACACCGCACTTCTACAGTCTACACAGCCAGCACTTACTGTTACACGTTGAGTTGACAGCACTCTGTCGATGGACCCGGCTGAGACCTCGTTACACTTAGTGGCGGGCTTCTCTCGAGCGGGACTGGGGACGTAGTAGCAGGCCCTTCTTGGTTACAAGACGCACTCTCTCGAGGGAGGGTTACGACGTCCTATATATTGGGAAACGTCAGGTTTGAGCTGATCGGGGGGGGGGGGGGGGAGGGGGGGCGGCGAAGGGTCTCCTTACATTTGACCTCGCTAATGTAGGGTCAGGTCTGGACTTTTTCTGAGACTAAAGTTGTTGTATACACTGGAGGAATCTTCTGATGAATGCTTGCCTGTTAACATCGTTGGTGGGGCCATGTAACATGAAAGGCTCTGGTTGATTTGTGGCCCCTTGACTTGGGCTGCGAGGGTTACATTTGACCTGGCTAATATGAGGTCAGGTCTGGACCTTGTCTGGGATGTACTGTAGGTTATTGTGTAAATTGGGGGAGGGTCGGCAGGTGGCTCCTTCTGACTGTGTGTCTCTTACATGTTTGTTGGGGCCGTGTGTCATGTGGAGGGGAGATAGTTGATTTGTAACCCCCCTTGAGCGGCTGCGAGGGGTACCCTTACACTTGACCCCCCTAATGTCGGGTCAGGTCTGGACTGTTTCTGAGATGTAAGCTGTGGTCTGACAACCCATCACTACAGATTCATTAATAATAGAACAGAGGGAGGTGGCAAGTTCGACTGCAAACTCCTTGTATATTTTGATTGGGAGGTCAATTGGGGTCGTGGAGCGTTTGGATTTAAATTTCAGGAGTTTGTTGGCGATTTCATATGGTTGAACACTGGGAGGGGGAAGGTAAGTAAGCTGGGAGGAGAGTGAGGTCAAGACTGGGTAAGGTATGACATATGGTGGCAAAGTGGTTATTAATTATCTCAGCTGCCTCCTCACTAGGTAAATGTGAGATGAAAAGGAAGTGTGGGAGACTGACGGTTGAGACCACAGAGATCTTTTACCTTGGAGTACCACTGACCGATGCCGACCTCCTTGAGGCCGTGCACTTTCATGGGATAATAAGACTTCTTGGCTGACTTAATTTCCCTGATGACCTGGTTACGTAGACTTTTGTACAGGCGGTTGTTGGTGTAGTATGCCTTGTTGCGCTGCTCAGTTAGTCGTTTGATCCGGGGTGTAATCCACGGGACATCATCGGGGTGGATCCTCAGTGTCTTGGCTGGAAAGAAGTGGTGGTGTGTGTGTGTGTGTGTGTGTGTGTGTGTGTGTGTTACTCCCTGCGTGTGTGTGGGTGTGTGTTACTCCCGGTGTGTGTGTGTGTGTATGTTTTACTCCCGGTGTGTGTATGTTTTACTCCCGGTGTGTGTGTGTGTGCGTGTGTTCGTGTTACTCCTGGTGTGTGTGTGTATGTGTTAATAATAATTAATAATAATAATTAACGGTTTATTGAAAGAGCTTGGCAGCCAGAAGGCTGAAAATATACAGTTACATATTTGGGGAATGGGTTACGAATTACAAATAATATACAAGTAACATAAGTGACACAAATAAGACATATAATAACTTAGATGGGGAAAAGCTCAAACTACAGTTCATTTCAACATAGTGACAGTGTTACAGTATTACAAGTTATTGATAATTTTTACAATGGTTGGGACTGGGCTGTTTTTATAGCGATCAGTTCGTGCACGTATGGGCTGGTTGCGGTTGTGGTTACTCCCGGTGTGTGTGTGCGTACGTGTGTTACTCCCGGTGTGGGTGTGTGTGTGTGTGTGTGTGTGTTACTCCCGGTGTGTGTGTAATAATAATAATAATAATAAACTGTATATTAATAGAGTTGCAGCCGGTGGCTGAAAAGATACAAACTTACATGTGATTTAGACACAATGATATGCGTTCAATACATTTACAGGGCTGTACAGTACATAAATCAGGAGCTGTTTATTATTTTAATAATAGATGGGATGGTGCTGTTCTTATATCTATCAGTGCGGGCTATTATGGGCTGAATTTTGTTGTAGTGGCAGACTGAGCTAGACAGTCCGTGGCGATGACGAAGATGGTGCAGTAGTCCACTGCCAAACCTTGCTAGTGCTTGGTGGTGGAGGTCACTGAGGGGTGGCATTTCCAGGGTGGAGAGATCGTTGTTGTAGCCGGAGTAGTCTGCGCCGAGCATGATTCTGCAGGCCCTTTTCTGTACCTTCTCTAGCTGATGTTGTTGGGTAGAGTTGAGAGAAGACGACCAGGCTGGTGATGCATACGTTAATTTAGGGAGAATAAATGCGTTGTAGATAGACTTCAGCTCTGGCGTGGGTGCCCCAAGTGAACTGAGTCGCCGTAGCATGTAGAATCGGCACGAGGCTGCCTTGATTGTGTTGTTTACATGGGCCTTCCAGTCCAGTTTGTGGTCTATAGTTACCCCCAGGAGTTTGGCAGACTGCACTAACTGGAGAGGATGGGCACCCATTGTAACTGCAGGAGCTTGCACTGGAGTGGTGGCGGTATTGATGTGCATGACTACGGTATTGGTGTGGTTGAAGGTGACCTTGTTCTCCGTAGTCCATGCCTGTAGCCTGTCCAGGCATGTTACTCCCGGTGTGTCTGTTACTGTTATATACATTATTTAAGTTTCGAAGTCTTTCTCTCTCTCTCATCATCTGCGGTGTATGGGTGACGAGGCTGTCTGACCCTCCGAGCGTGTCAATATAACATACTACCTTGGTTGGCAACACTGAGGGGGAGTAGCGTGGAGGCAGGGTGGAGAGGGGGACACTGTTGCCAATATCCCTCTCCCTTTCCTCATCTTCCTCCTCCTCCTCCTTCTTTTCCTACAACTACCCCTACCCTTCCTTCCCTTCTTCCTCCTCCTCCCCTTCTTCCTCTGATGTTCTTTCCTCCCTTGCTTCCAATTCCTTTCCTCCCCCCTCACTCATCTCCTCTTCCTTATCACACACACACACACAGAGTGACCAGGTGTGTTTAGCGTGGGAACAAGAAGGTCAACACGACCAGTTGATCTTGCTTGTCCGTCCTTCTGTAACACACACACACACACACACACACACACACACACACACAGAGGCGCCCAAATGAGAAAACGTAAACCGTTCATGCTTCTCCTCTTAAACTAGGTGATGTGCAGACGAAAGTGTCCATGCTTGCAGTGCATGTTGTAAGTGCATGATAAAGAGGGTGGTGTGAGGTAAGAGTCCCTTGAGTGGATTGTGTCACGTGCTTGAAGTGTGGTAGGTCCCTAATATCAAGGAGAGAACATGAGAACAAAAGAACATAAGAGGAAACAGTAACTATTGGTCCATACTGGGCAGTCCCATTTACACCCAACCCCTATCGCTCATACTGTATATCCATCCACCCTATGTTTGAGGCTACCCAGCGTATTGGAGTTAATGATGATGTTAGGTAACTTGTTCCACTCATCCACTACTCTATTTCCAAATCAGTGTTTACCTGCCTCGCGCCTAAATCTAAATTTGTGTAATTTAAAACCATTGTTACGAGGAGGCTTCAGGTCATCACGGAGTAGTGCAATGAAGGTCGTGGGAGTTGACATATTCATAAGTTCACATACGGAAGAGTAGAGTCTGGCTCACGGCTCTCGACTAGTAATATTGACAGACCAGGATAATTAACAACAGCAGTGGGGCGAAAACGACAAATGGCAACAATCGCCTTACGTGTGATTTACGGCAGCAGTACGACGAAAACGATTAATGGCAACAATCCCCTTATAAGAACATAAGAATGGAGGAAACTGCAGCGGGCCTGTTAGACCATACTGGGCAGTCCCATTTACACCCAATCCCTATTGTTCATATAAGCATCCAACCTATGTTTGAAGCTATCCAGCGCATTCGATTTATAGTGGCGATAATATTTGAATTTTTTGTTATTGAAGAAAATAATTTTGTGAGAGTGAGCTCAGCCACTCTTAGTGTAGCTTGGCTCACCAACACGCGTCACTCGAGGGACGAGTGTGTGTGCGTGTGGGTGTGGATGTGTGTGTATCCAGTGACGAGAAGTGCAGTGCAACGTCCATATACTTCTCGCATCGATAACACAGGACAACAAATTTTTTATAATTCCCAGTTGCATGAGATTTCTTTACTGTTTCTGACCATTTTTGATCTGCTGATTTCATATTTGAAACCAGTTTTGTTCTGCATGCTCCAGTTTTCATGCATTTTGAGGTTTTACATTCTAGCCGTTTGTGGTCAAATTAATTAATTACACGATTATGGTATCAATAGGGAGATATAATTTTGTCTGTTTTTTCTTTCAGATTTGGTCATGGCTACAAAGAGAAATCAATGTGTGAACAAACCTGATGCCTTCTGTTACATTTGTGGATACTTCACGCTTATTCGTCAGAGGCGCAATATAACATCGTTTGTGAGGCGCGGCTATAAAGCGTACTTCGGACTTACTCTTGGCGACCAAGACAAAAAATGGGCTCCACATGCTGTGTGTCATAACTGCGAAGAAATGCTGCGTGACTGGACAAAAGGAAAACGTAAGGGCTTACCGTTCGGAATTCCCATGACCTGGCGAGAACCGAAGGACCACACAACTGACTGCTATTTTTGTCTGATCAATACGAAGGGTGTTGGCAAGAAAAACAGACATAAAATATCGTATCCTAGTATCCCTTCAGCAATTCGACCTACTTTGCACTCTGATGAGCTACCAGTTCCAGTTTTTAATGGGTTGTCTCCAGCTGAAGAGGAGGGAAGCGACAAAGACCAAGAGAGTGAACATGAAACTCAAGAAATACTTGCAGATTCCGACGATTCTTCTGATGGTACACCAGAGTCATCAACCCCTCAGAAGTTTAGTCAGCCAGAGCTGAATGACCTTGTGCGTGATTTGGGTCTCTCCAAAAATGCAGCAGAAGTTCTAGCTTCTAGGTTGCAAGAAAAGGCTCTACTGAACCAGACCACAAAAGTTTCAGACTTCAGAAAGCGGGAACAGGATTTTGTGCCATTCTTTACAGAGGAGAATAAGTTTGTTTACTGTCATAATATCCCGGGTCTTCTCCAGGAATTAGGGATTCCATTGTATAGTCCAAATGACTGGCGATTATTTCTAGATAGTTGTAAGCGTAGCCTGAAGTGTGTGCTACTACATAATGGTAATGTCTATGCAGCTGTTCCAGTGGGTCATTCTGTGTGCTTACGAGAGGAGTATAATGACATTAAAACTGTGATTCACCTGCTAAAATACCATGAGCACAACTGGACAATTTGTGTTGACCTCAAAATGGTGAACTTCCTTCTTGGCCAACAAAGAGGATTTACAAAGTATCCCTGCTTTCTTTGCATGTGGGACAGCCGAGCTAGAGACAGGCATTGGAACCTGAAGGAGTGGCCCTTACGTGAGACTCTGGAAGCTGGTATGCCAAACATTGTCAATGATCCAATCGTCAGTCGAGAAAAGATCATATTTCCTCCTCTCCATATCAAGCTGGGCCTGATGAAACAGTTTGTCAGAGCATTAAATACTGATGGTGAATGCTTCCAACACATAGTCTCTGCTCACCCTGCTTTGTCATTTGAGAAGATAAAGGCAGGTGTGTTTGATGGACCACAAATTCGTGCACTTGTACGTGATCAAGACTTTGTCAGAAAGATGGACGACAAGGAAAGGGGTGCATGGCTTTCATTTGTGGCGGTAATGGAAAACTTTCTTGGTAATAAAAAGGCTGACAACTATGAAACCCTTGTAGCAACCATGTTGTCAGCCTTTCATGACCTTGGATGCAATATGAGTGTCAAACTCCATTTCCTATATAGTCATCTTGATAGATTCCCTGAGAACCTAGGGGCAGTAAGTGACGAGCAAGGCGAGCGGTTTCATCAGGATCTCAAGACCATGGAAGACCGCTACCAAGGGAGATGGGACAAACATATGATGGCAGACTACTGCTGGAGCATTAAACGAGAGTGCCCTGAGACATTTCACAAACGCAAGAGCTTCAAGCGCAAATTCCTACCTGGCTAAAATGTGATTGGGCTTTGTCTCCTCATAGTAACAAATTTCTTACCTAACAATGAGTATTATACAAATTTCAACCTTTGTTTTAGATGGAACATGTTTCAAATTGTGTTGTTGAATAAATTTAGAATATGTAATATTTTATTGTTTATTACCCAGCTAATTTAATGACAGTTTAATGACATATTTTTCAAGATAGACGACGAGGTCAATAAGACGAAGACGAAATTTTGAAATTTCAAAATACCTTGATTGCAAAAAAACTAGAGCTTACAGAAAGAAACTAACTTCAGATATGAGATCAGCACACCCACATTAGGTAGAATCAAGTGTTTATAGCAATGCAACAAAAACTTTGTTGACCAGTGTAATAGTTAAACCTTGTTAGTCCAGAAAATAGTCTTGTCTGAGTGGTCTTCATCACTTCCAGTGTAGTGCATATGAAAATGAAAACACATGTCATTATTGTTGTCTGACGTAAGTGCAGAACACAATTAGCAGTCATAGTTGACTGAAGTGATATTGCTTTGTAAATAACCCAAATATCAATGTAAAGTTTGTAATGATATCAGGTGCGAGAGTGAGACAAGGCACACGAATGAACCCTGATTTAAGAGTGGTGGAAACGAACGCAATTCAAATTACCTGAGTAAGCAAGATGTCGGATATTGGGTATATTGATGACATGGAAGGAGAGTCGGACCTAGATGGAAGCAAACATTTTGACCTTATGACAATGGATCCGCCCGCCGAGGTACAATCAGAGAGTGGTGAAACAGGAAATGAGCTTGCAATAACAGGAGATCCACGGGAAGGTCACAGTAGGGAATTGGGTTATCAACAAGCAGTAGCCAGAGCTGAGGCAGCGTCGGATGAAGTAAACCGAGCCTTGCGAGAGCTTAAGGCAGGGTGGATGAAAATGATGCACACTGGAATGGTGGCGGGTCAAGCGACATCAGCACTAACACGAAGAAGTGACAGCTCACAGCCTTCGACAGAAAACTCCAGCAATTATGAGAAGCCAATAGTACGGGAAGAAACCCAGCAACAGGCATCGGTCAATGTCGAGAAAATGGCATCGTCTTTACCGCCAATGCTTGCAAACAAAGCGCCTCAAGCCACAATTATGCATCCACAGAGAGAATCAGGGAAGGGTGAAGAAATAAGAGAGTTAGTGGCTACGATGCGCATGCCGCAAGCCACCCTTCCCAAGTTTAAAGGACAAGGTCGGGCGGAGTTTTGGACCTTTATGCATGCCTTCCGTAGATACATGACAAATGCGGCCGTGCCAGAGAAGTACAAGTACCAACTGCTAATGGATGCTTGTGAAGGAGAAGAGTTACAACAAGCAATCATGGGATGCGACTATCTAGAGCCAGACAGAGCCTACAACAAGGCAATCAAGATCCTGAAGGCAAGGTTTGGAGATAAGTATGCATATGCAGACCAGCTGGTGAAAAGTCTCATAGACGCCCGCTCAGTGGGGGCGTTCGACGACGAAGGGCTGCGAAAACTGGCATCTCAGCTATGGGGTGCAGTAAGCCATCTGGAGAATCTGAACTTGATGTCTGAATTTGAATCAAAGCAGACCTTCAGAACGCTGGTGACTAAGCTTCCCCCAAATTAAGGGAACGCTGTGTGGATGATGTGCGGAATTATCAGAAGTCGACAGGACGCAGAACGGGGCTGGTGAAGTGGTTAGCGCTATATTTGGAGGAGAAAGCGGTGGATGACATGGCTCTGCTATCAAGCGAGGACAGTCAAGAAGGAAGTAAGAAAAGACCAGAAGGATCATCGTCAAGCAAACGTGCCGTGGGCCTAGTGTGACTATCAGTGAAGCGAAAGGCAATGGAGGAGAAACAAACTCTGAAAAAGGCTCGTGCCCAGTGTGTTCCAGAGCACATGGATTAGCAGGGTGCGACAAATTGCTGAGCATGTCAGTAAGGGAGAGGTTAGAGAGGGTAAAAAGATTACGTTGCTGTTTCTTGTGTCTGAGAGTGGGCCACCTTGTTGCTGAGTGTTGGTCACGCTTCAGGTGTGGCACTGATGGGTGCAAAGAGAAGCATTCTAGACTGTTGCATCAAGAACGATGGGAGGCACTTACTGCAAGTATGTCAAACACACGCCAGGGTGGCGTAAAGCGAAACTTTCAAGGTCTCGTGAAACAGGAGTCAACAGCAGGCACCTCTGATGGTGGCATGACCCAGAAAGCCAACGACAGTTCGTTCATGGCCGGAAAAATAGGCCATGTCTATGCTACAGGGACAAAGGACGGCCATGAAAACCCATACAGCTGCGAAAGCGACATCTGACTATCGACGAAAAATGCCAAGATTGTACTGCCCATAGTGAGTGTGAAGATTCGGGGAAAGGACTCACATCAACGAAATCACATCAGAACTTTAGCTCTCTTGGACTCAGGCAGCGACAGATCGTATTGCACCAAAGATCTGGCACAGAAACTAAGGGTGAAAGGGACACCTACCCTGATAACCATGGGTACACTTGCCCAAGAGATGATACTCGAGTCAGCAGAGGTACATCTAGAAGTGGTTGGCGCAGGCATGAAACGAGGCAGAACCATACTTATGCCGAAAGTACTCATTATACAAAATTTCCCCACAATGCTGCACAACTCCGTAGCGAACACAAGTGATATCTCAAGGTGGACCCATCTGCGAGGTGTGGAATTACCAGAATTGCAGAGCAACAGCATAGAAATTCTGATAGGACAAGATGTGCCACAGGCCCTGGTACCCTTGGAGGTCAGAGCAGGAAGGGATGGAATGCCATTCGCCATAAAAACGCGACTAGGTTGGACAGTAAAAGGACCGGTGGGGCACCAAGACGCACAAGGAGTTTGCATGTCAGGATGCCTGATGACCGAAACTGTTGTAAGTCCTGAAACCTGTCTGGAAAGACAAGTTAAGCTTTTTTGGGGAGCTGGAAAGTGGGGACACGGGAGCCTTGCAGTCAGCAGCTCATTCACTTGAGGACAAAAGAGTGTTGAGGCTATGGTCAGAGACAGGCATCAAAACTAATGGTCATTACCAATTTCCCATACCGTTCCGTAATGAGAAAACGGAACTCCCAAACAACAAGGCCGTGGCGGAGCGTCGACTAGATGGGCTTCGAAGGAGACTATCCAAGGACGCACGGCTGCGACAAGGATATGTAGAGGAAATAAATAAACTGCTTTCTGAAGGATTTGCTGAATCAGTGCCTAAGTGCCAGTTGGAGTCAGATACTGGACTGGTCTGGTATCTGCCTCATCACCCGGTGTTGAACCCAAATAAGCCAAACAAAGTACGCATAGTTTTTGACTGTGCAGCCAAACACAAAAGGACATCGCTGAACGACCAGGTACTACAAGGTCCAGACTTCAACAACAAATTACTTGGAGTCCTGTTTAGGTTTCGCCAGGAACTACAGCCATCATGGCAGATGTGGAGGCTATGTACCATCAAATCCATGTAGCGCCAGAACATCGAGATGCGTTAAGATTCCTCTGGTGGGAGAATGGGGACCTGAGTAGAGAGCCAGTAACCTACAGGATGAAGGTGCACATCTTTGGTGGGGTGTGGAGCCCTTCATGTGCAACTTACGCTCTCCGGCGCACATTTCAAGACCACAGATCCGAGTTTCCCAACATGGTGGCGCAAGCGGAAGTCAACTTCTACGTTGACGACCTGCTCATGTCGCTGGACTCGTCAAATAAAGCATCAATGTTAGCGTGTCAGCTTTGAAGACTGTTGGCGTGTGGAGGATTTCGGTTAACTAAGTGGGCCAGTAATCACAAAGGAGTGTTGGCTACCATCCCACCGGAGGAGAGGCAAAATGCACTGAAGGAAATTGATCTGAGGCAAGACAAATTGCCAATGGAGCGAGCCCTAGGGGTTAGGTGACTCCTGGAAGGTGATGAGCTCGCCAACAAGGTGCAATCAAACTCAAGGCCAGCGACCAGGAGAGGAGTACTAAGCCTGGTCAGTTCTATTTATGACCCACTGGGGTTCGTGGCCCCATTCATCATCAGGGCTAAAATATTATTTCAGTGTGAATGCAGGCGTTGATTAGGGTGGGACGAACCTTTGTCGGCTGTTAATCACACGACCTGGAGCACCTGGCTAGGAGAACTGGCCCACCTAGGGAAATTAAGTGTACCCAGATGCCTAAAAACAGCATGTGCTAAAAAAATCATCTCAGCACAGTTGCACACCTTCTGCGATGCATCGCAGGCTGCTTACGGTGCGGTGACCTATCTGAGAATGGTAGACTGGCGGAAGTATCCAGTGCTCTTTCGTGTACGGACGGGTCAAGCTGGCCCCACTCAAGCAACTGACAATGCCAAGGCTGGAACTTTGTGCAGCTGTCCAAGAGTGAACGCTGATCGAACGATTCGCCGAGAAATGACCATGACCATACACGAATCTTATTTTTGGACGGATAGCATGCTAGTCTTGCAGTACATCGCCAATTCGAGCAGACGATTTCAAACGTTTGTAGCCAACAAGATAGCAGTCATACAAGAGCTGTCAAGAAATGACCAGTGGAGACATGTCTGCACATCGCTGAACCCAGCAGATGATGCAACTAGGGAATTACCTGTCCTGGACCTAATTGCAGGATCTCGGTGGATACGAGGTCCTGACTTTCTACTCAGTGTTGAAGAACGGTGGCCAAAGGGAAAGGAACTGTCAGCAGTTCTGAACGACTTACTGGAGGTGAAACGAGAAGTACACCAGAGATCTGTAGTTGCTCTGGCAGTGAGCGAGCATTCAAAGTGGTCCCTCGCCAAACTGTGGCTCAGGTACTCATCATGGTACCGCTTGGTGAAAGTGTTGGCATGGATTAAAAGGTTCATTTGGTGGCTTGGGTCCAGTATAAGGACCGCAGACCTGCGCCTCAAACTGAAGAGGCTAAACACTGGGGAACTACAGTCGGCTGAGCAGACAATTATAAGATTGGTGCAGAAAGAAGCTTTTGAGAAAGAAATCCAAATCATAAAGGGTGAGCTGCCGAAGGACAATAAGCTATATAAACTGGAACCTTACTTGGACGAGCGAACGTTGCTCAGATCAAAGGGAAGAATTAAAGGAACCCTTCTTGGGCGAAGTGGTGAGGAGCCAATCTTGCTGCCTAGAGACCACCACATCACCGAAATCATAGTGCGGGAGATGCACAAAGAGAGAGCCGGACATGCCGAGGAGAGCACACGATGGCATGTGTGAGAGGCAAAAGTATTGGATTCCCCAGGGCAGACGCTTCCTTGATAGAATCATATGACGCTGTGTAGTGTGCCGATGGAACAACTGGAGAAGTCGGCATCAAAGGCAAGCTGACTTACCAATAGATCGTGTCACTCCTGGAAAGGCTCTATTTGCTTACACTGGAACGGACTGCTTTGGTCCATATAATTATCAAGGTAGGGAGGAAACAGGTCAAGCGCTGGGGATGTCTGTTTACATGTCTAACTATTAGGGCTGTTCATCTAGAAGTCGTGGCCTCATTAGACGCAGATGCCTTCCTCAATGCAATAACAAGGTTCTCACGACGCAGAGGTACACCAGAGCGTATTAGGTCGGATTATAGGACAAACATGGTACAGGCAGCCAAAGAGCTCAAACTGGTAGTGAAAAGTTGGGTACAAGATGACAGACTCAGAGGTGCCTTACTGAAAGCAGATATTGACTGGGTCTTCAATCCACCAGCTGCCCCATACATGGGGGGAGTGTGAGAAAGGCAGATTCGCACAGTAAAGAAGGTTCTGCAGGCGATTGTGGGCTCACAAGTTTTAGACGATGAACGTCTGCAAACACTGTTCTGTGAAGTGGAAGCCATAGTTAACGAGAGGCCAATCACCCTGGTTCCAAACACTCCAAATGAACCAAAGGCTCTCACGCCTGCTGATCTTTTGCACTTAAGTCAAAAGGGTAATCTTCCCTTAGGTGGAAGGTCAATAGGCGAATCATACCACAGAAGGTGGAAGCATGTCCAGTACCTTGCAGATCAATTTTGGAAGTGCTGGCTGACGGAGTACCTCCCTCAACTCAGAACTCGACAAGTGCATTTCAGACTACGGCGCAACTTTCGCCCTGGTGACCTGGTCCACGCAACAAATGGCACCTTGGTCGAGTGATGGAAGTCAAGGCTGGAGAGGATGACTTGTACGACAGGCAGTGGTTAAGACGATGACGTCCACAATGTTGTGACCTGTGACAAAATTATGCTTGTTGGAGGTAGCAATGGAAAGGGCTGACGGAGTCGGCCAGGAGAATGAATTGGGTATCCACACATGAAGACAGTGATGTCCAAACGTCAAAGGGCCGAGATGTCCTAAGGAGCTGATAAGTACCACCATCCTGAGCGCAGCATGGTCACAAGAACGATACAAAATTAAAGTTGAATACCACCAGCCTGAGGGCAGCATAGTCACAAGAACGTGTCAAAATTAAAGTTGAATACCATCAGCCTGGGGGCAGCATGGTCACAAGAACGTGACAAAGCATTAAGTATCAAAGGCCTGACATGGTTTTGAGCGTGAACGCTCAACGGAGTGGGTGTTACCGCAAGCAGCAAACACATAAACAAACATTATGTTAGGCTGTAAGTCATGTCATGTTTATTGGGTGTGCCTGCCCGTATGCAGTATGTAGAGTCCGAAGATGGTGGAGATGAGAGGCCCAGAAGGAGGTTGGAGCATGTGAAGGGAGTTTGTTTATGTATAATTATAATCACCTGACTCAGCCATAGCTGACCAGCCAGGGGGCCAGGCTATAGGGTGGGCATTTCAGTATAGCTACCCATATCTTAGAGTCAACACCTACCCTGGCTTCTCTCTACACTTTCAACCCGTAAGTTTAACTAGTACTTATTGTGTACACAGGTAGACTGTGTCCATTGCATCATTTATCAGTGTGACAATATAGAAATATAGTAAATTGAGTACTCAATGTAAGTGTTAAGATTAGACTAATTACATAATCATGATTGTTATGTAAATATATATTGGATTAAACATTTATGTAGGAGTGCCTATGTATGACTTATTTGAAATACTAAATGAATTGTATTCAACAAGTTTGACCGAATTATAATGTTCGTATACTAAGTGAAGAGTCTAAATATACTTTAACCTCCTGATTGGCGGTTATAGATGATATTTGGTAACTTGTTCCATTCATCCACTACTCTGTTACCAAACCAGTGTTTACCTATTTCACTCCAAAATCTAAATTTGTCTAATTTAAAACCATTGTTAAGAGTTCGCTCCTGGTTGGATAGTTTGAGTACCTTTGTAATGTCCCCTTTGTTCAACCCTGACTTCCATTTATACACCTCTATCATATCCCCTCTTACTCTACGTCTCTCGAGGGAGTGCAAATTAAGATGCTTTAACCTGTCTCTGTACTCAAGGTTCCTAATGCCCGGTATTAGCCTTGTCATTCTCCTCTGAATTCCTTCCAAGGATTCTATATCCATTCTGTAATACGGTGACCAGAATTGAACTGCGTAATCCAAGTGAGGTCTCACAAGCGCAAGATAAAATTTTAGGATGACCTGGTTAGTCTTGTAACTAACACTCTTTTGTATGAACCCAAGTACTTTATTAGCCTTGTTTCGAGCAAATACACATTGTTTACTTGGCTTAAGGTTCCTACTTATCATTACTCCTAAATCTCTCTCGCAGTCGGATTTCTCTATGGCATCGTTGTTCATCTAGTAACTGGTTTCCCTGTTTACATCTCCTATACTGAGTACTTTACATTTGTCCACATTGAATTTCATTTGCCATTTGTCAGACCATTCGAAAAATTTGTTTAGATCTTCCTGTAGTTTTGTGGAGTCCTCGTCAGATTTAGTAACACGTCCTATTTTAATGTCGTCAGCAAATTTACTTATGTTGCTGTCTATGCCGATATCTATGTCGTTTATGTACATAATAAATAATAATGGTCCAAGTACTGAGCCTTGGGGAACTCCACTAGTGACGTTGCTCCAGTGGGATTTAGTGCCGTTAATGCTCACTCGCTGTTTCCTGTCCTGTAACCACGCCCTAATCCATTTAAGGATATTACCACTAATGCCATCCGCTTCTACCTTTCTTAAGTCTTTCGTGGGGGACTCTGTCGAAGGCTTTGCTGAAGTCGAGATACACCACATCATAATTTTGCCCCTCGTCCACTGATTCGAAAACTGATGAAAAGAATGTTAGTAGATTAGTTAGACATGAATGCCCGCTTGTGAAGCCATGCTGGCAATCATTGATCAATTTGTGCTTCTCCAGGTGGTTTCGAATAGAGTTTGAAATGATTGCTTCCAGTAATTTGCATACAATTGATGTTAGACTGATTGGACGGTAGTTGGAGGATAGTGATCTATCCCCCTTCTTGAAAATCGGTATTACATTCGCTATCCTCCAGGATTCTGGTACTACACCTGTTTTTAAGGACATGTTAAACAACTTTGCTAAGGGCATACTAAGCTCTTCCTTACATTCCTCGGGTATCATGTTTAAATTTTCGGTGGTGAAAACTGTTGAAAAATATTTATTCAGATTATTGCTCATTTCTCTATCGTTATCAGTTAGCTCGCGGGTATCTGACTGTATTGGCCCAATCTTTTCTCGTGTTTTAGTTTGATACACTTGATAGAATCCCTTGGGGGTTTGTCTTCGCCTCCCTTGCTATCCTCAGCTCATTATTCCTCTATGTTTCCTTATCTTGGTCTTAACCCGACCGGCCAATACCCTATAATAATCCCAGAGGTAAATTTTGCCACGATTTATCCTCCTACCTATAGCCTTCTTTTGACCAATAGTGTTCTTTAAATCATTATTTATCCATTTAGGGTCATTGTTGTTTGAGCTGAGTTTTTTGTATAGTATGTTCTGCCTTTGTGCACTAAGCAACTCATAATTAAAATTGTCATGGAACTCGGCAAACTCAGATCTCGTTATGAGGTCGGTTTCAACCTACAGGTCCATGTAGTTCAACCCCAAGAGTGATGCCCCTTCTCTCAACTGCCTCTTCAAACTATCAAAGTTTGCCCTTCCGAAATCTGGGACTTTTGTGGAATTTTCCTTATGGATGCCCTGAAAATCTAATTGGAATCTAATTTCTTTGTGATCGCTGTTTGCAAGTTCGCTCCCTACCTCGACATTACTAATGAGGTTTTCTCTGTTCGACAGAACTAAATCGAGTATATTATTACCCCGGGTGGGTTCGGTTATATGTTGACTTAGGAAACAGTCCTGGATCGTTTCAAGAAAATCCTCTGATTCTGAGTTACCCGTAAGGTCAATCCAATCTATTTGGCCAAAGTTAAAGTCGCCTACTATACAGACTTTGTTGTGTATGGAAGCCCTGTCCATTTCATCCCAGATATGTCGCTCCTGTGATTAATTTTTCCCTACCGTCGATTAATTCTATCCAAATTGTTTCTGTATTCCGCTCAGTTTTTATTTCCTTATTTATTTCACACTTTAGGTTATCCCTGACATTGATTGCTACTCCTCCTCCTTTCCTAATCTGCCTATTGGTATGGAATAATTTGTAACCTGCAATTTGGTATTCGACAGGTATCTCACGCGAGTCTAGGTTGATCCATGTTTCAGTGAATGCTATTATATCGATTTTTTCGGTACGTACCAAGGCCCTAATATCATCCATTTTGTTTCTCATACTTCTACTGTTTGCGTTTAGGTTTTAACTCGCTGTCTACTTTAGTTTTGTCATCGTTCCTAACACTATTTCCCTGTAACCTTTCACTTTGTTTACCCGCTCCCGCTGCAGTCTCCTCCACCCCCGTGCTCACATGTTCCCCTAGCAGTTTAAAGACTTCGACATCTTTTAGACTGCCTTTCGAGAGTCCCAGCCAGGGTAGCCACTCCATCCCTAGACAGATGCACCCCATCCCTAGCATAAAGGTCTCTTCTGCCGTAGAAGTTGTCCCAGTTGTCAATGGATGGGACTGATATTGACTTGCAATATCTGTCAAGTATGCCGTTGACACCAAGTGCCATTGACAACCATTCATTGCCAACTCTCCTTCTAGGCAGGACACCACATATGATAGGGATCCCTCCTTTAGACCTAACACATTCTATAGCTGTCTTGAACTTATCAAGAAGCTCCTCACTCCTACACTGGCCAATATCATTGCCTCCTGCACTGAGGCAGATAATAGGTTTGTTCCCATTACCAGACAAGATATTGTCCATCCTGTCAACTATATCCCCCATCCCAGCTCCTGGCAAACACACCCTCATCCTATTTTGATCTTTACCACAAAAAGCTCTGTCCGTGTACCGTACTTGGGAGTCGCCAACAATCAAGATTTTCTTACCTTCCTTGTCAGCCTTGTCCCTGAATATACTAACGTCCAATTCAACTATCAAGGGACTGAAAGAGTTGGTACACTTAGCTGTTGTTGTCGTATCCTTGGTGTATTTTTTCACTACTAGTTTGGTTGTCCCTCTCCTCACAACCTCCCATTCACCTGAGTTTTCGTCATTTACCGGCTTTCCTTGCCTCGTTTCTTCCTTCATCCTTGCTATCTCTTATTTAATTTCAAGATATCTTCCTTGGCCCTCTCCAACTCAGCCCTCAGAAGGACACAGCCTTGTTCACAAGTATCACTTACCATAATTGACAATTTATCTCAGGGAGCTAAGACGCTGTGACCTTTCCTCTAGCGAGGAAAGGTGCAAGAAGGATACAGTACAAGGTAAAGTTCAGAAGTGGGAAATATAGGAGGAGGCTGACAGCAGGTGGGCTATCCACCTTGTGGAGGAAGCTGCAGGGCCTTTATATTGGCGGTCACGAGCCGGATGATGTCGCCACTAATCTGGGTGTGTCTGGCCAGGTGACAGGTGTACTGGCTGGAGGGTAGCTTCTTGAGTAACTCCGTCATGTCGCCGGGTTACCTAATGACGGGGCGGTGCAACTCTGGGTCATTGAGACCGTGACCTCTACTTGGGTCAGGTCTGGACAGCTGTGTTTACCCAGGTGCGTGGTCTGGTCGCCAGTGTGTAATGCTTCCTAATTATTACCACCCGGCTGTGTCTTGCATGTTTAGTTTCTTTAATACGGGCTTAATGCCCGGTTAACTCAGGTACCTTGAGGCCATGACCTTTCCTGGGTCAGGTCTTACTCTCGCTGTAGAGTGTGTCAACTTGCGTGAGTGTACACCTGATCATCTACTTTCTGTTATATGTGCTCTTCTTTCTGGGTTGTAAGCTGTGGTCTGATAAACAATCATTACACCTCCTGCCAAGACCAAGGATTCCATACTAGAGAACTGATGACACATAGACAGTAATATCATGTGCAGTATCAAGAATAGCCCCTGAAGCGATAATGCATCCTCACATTTTACAAACAAAAACCTCATAGATACTGGTATGTATGTTTTCTACTGACCTGGTTTGAACTGACAAAACTTACTATACCTCCCGCCAAGATCAAAGCTTCCATTCCAGGAGAAAAACACATACACAGTAAGTGATAATAGTATGAGCTCAACGAGAATAGTTGCCAAGTTAAAGATCCTACATGTCTAGCATGGTATCTGAGAAAAAACTTGCAATTTCACAATCTACAAACACTAACAGGTCTTACATGGTCTTGCCAGCCCATGTCAAAATAATGATTAACCCTATCAGTAATATGGCTACAACTTTGCATTTGGTAGTACAAAACATTGATCAAATGAACTCATAGAAAAAGTGGCTAATATTTCGTAAATAATAAAAAAAACATTCTCTGTAGTAATTGTTATCAGATGTAACAGAATGAAATATTTCAAAATACACAAAAATGCCCCTTCTTTCACATGTTAGGGTGTGTGTTTTTTCATTATACATATACCTGTACAACAGCAATACAGTAGTGTGGTCCAGCATGGCTCACATTCTCCACCAGCTGGTATCTGGGATACTGCCAGGACAGCAGCAGGGGTAGGTTGGTCCTTCCGATGATCCACCGCTTCATCGTCGACTCTTCTGATGTCAGCACAGCATGGCTTTCTTCAATACCGCACCTTGTAGGTCGTGTTTCCACACCTTATGAATTCTTCTCACTTTCTCCTGGTTTATAATGCATCCTTCCTCTTGCATCAGTTTCTATATATTCCAGATGAGTTTTCTTAGCCACTTCTGAGTTTCTTCTGTACAGCATCATTTTCCGACATATTCCAGATGTTTTTTCTGTTCCATCTGAGTTTCTTCTGTAAAGCTTCGTTTTCATATTCCAGAAGAGTTTTTCTAGCTGCATCTGAGTTGATGCCTTTCTGGACGATATTAGAGCCAGCCCACTGCTTGGGGTGTCATCGCTTTGGATGGGGTGTAGGGCAGGGTACACGGACCTGGGCTCGCCCTCTGTACACAAGTGTCGGCGAGACCCTTGACCGTCCTGTCCTACACCCTCACAGTGGGGAATTCCTCCCTGGGTGGGCTCACCAGGGTTTGATGTGTGGTACTGCAGTGCCCGTCTGTTCACGACCGCATTCCACAGGTCTTGATTGCCTAAAGTAGAAAAATATAAAATCTCCTTAATCCTAGACCAAGGTAGGACTTGAAAGAAGTGAAGCGGTGTGTGGTGGGTGTAGTGCTGCATTGATCATGCTGCTTCACTTCTCATATGTGCTGTGGTTGGAGTCAATGCTTGGTCCATCATCACCTCTTGATTGCTGCTTTTGTCGTAAGGTGCCATCACCCTGGCCGATCACTGCATACAGCTTGGACATGCAACGTCAGGTCTCTAATGGCCCCTGTCTCATCAACAGAAGTATTATATAAATGGGTTCATTACATTTGATTTATATACTAATTCACTCCCTGCAACTTTCCACTTGCTATGAGTTGTCATGCTCATATCACGTGAATGGTAGCCTCCTTAGGGTGCGGCCCAGTTGACTATATGTCAGCACATGGGTCAGCTCGGGTAAGCCGGCACTCACGGGCAGTCACACTCATAATCTTACATCGAACGGACGTGATTAAACGGTCTATTTACATTGCCGCCGTCCTTTCCCTTCACACTCATACGGTTGATCTACACTCAGAAATTATAGAAACAATACTTTTTTAATAAAAGCAGGAACTACAATTGGGTTTCACTACTCTTACCCAATATAATATATATCTAAGCCCATATGCTTTTTGGCTAGAACAGGTCATACCCAAGTGAGCTGGTTTATCTCCAACATCAGGATGTCCATGGGGCGGTACCTTGGATCGCTCTGACAATGACTCACGTGTGACCTGAGGGAGGCCCAGCGGCTGGGGATGCTGTAAGTACAGCTGAACTATGTCTCCTATGGGAGACTCTGCTAGCTGGAGACTTGGTGCTGGGGAGGAGCTGTCGGCCCCTGTTACAATAATAATCCGAATGCTTATGCCTGAGGAGGAAGCTGCAGGGCCCTTATATTGACGGTCACGAGCCGGAAGATGTCGTCACTAGTCTGGGTGTGTCTGGTAAGGTGACAGGTGTACTGGCTGGAGGGTAGCTTCTTGAGTAACAGTCATATCGCCAGGTTACCTAATGACGCGGCGGTGAGAACTATGGGTCATTGAGACCGTTTCCTATACTTGAGTCAGGTCTGGACAGCTGTGTTTGCCCAGGTGCGTGGTCATGTCGCCGGTCGGTATTGCTTCCTAATTATTACCACCCGGGTGTGTCTTGCAGGTGTATTTTCTTTAACATGGTCATAATGCCTGGTTAACTCGGGTACCTTGAGTCCGTGACCCTTCCTGGGTCAGGTCTTAATCTGACTGTAGAGTGTGTCAAGTTGCGTGAGTGTACACCTGCTCATCTACTTACTGTTATATGTGCTGTTCTTTCTGGGCTGTAAGCTGTGGTCTGATAAACAATCATTACATTCCTCCCACTGGATGGTGTATGTTTCCTCCACCAGACTGCCAACACAACTAACGAGGGGTCAGCCAGCCTTCTTTGACATCAAATTCTATGATCCCCTGGCCACACATGTCACCGTAACCTGTCTCTTGAGGCTGCCAGTCGTGGCGTGACCACATAAGGGGACAGACGAGCCCATAGGTGCTCTTGGCTTCCCGATCGTCCCACAAAGGTCCCCTCAGCCGGCAAGTTTTTGCCAGCATGGGGGGTCAACATAAACGTCCCAGAAGAGGCTCTCTCGTGGACACAGACATCTCTGATATGGATGCCATCGCCAACTCGCCCGGTCATACTGAATCCAACACCCTTCAAGAGTCAGACCCCAGTGATTATGACAGTGACGGTAATGTTTCTATGGGAAACACTAGCCGGAGTGGAAACACCAATGCCCTCTGCCAACCAGCCAAGTAAGCTGAATCTGCACTTCCCCAAGGACTCGCTGAAAACCATACAGGAACGCTTTAATTGGATGATGAAGTACTGCAGACAACACGGTCTCAACATTCAATTCCGACAAGGTAAGAACCGGAACTTTATCAAGTGTCAGACACCTGAGGTCTATGATACACTTACTACTGTTGGCTTTGGCGGGTCATCCTGGTGCCCCCCCCCCCCCACCCAGTAGACGCTGATGAATGTTGCCACATCCTAGTGAAACGTTTCCCCCTATACGCTGACATCGAAGATGCGCTAGACTTTAATTCTAGTATACTCAGTATACGTCGACATTACTGCAGGAAAGTTCCACAAGCTGCTGTCATTGTCAAGTGGAAGGGAAGGGAGTGCCCAACCACTGTGGATGCCCACCCACTCCTCCCCCCACTGTATACAGAAGCCTATCATCCTGAGCCTGCATTTTGTGTTACCTGTTCTCATTGGGGTCACACCTTCACTGCCTGCTGCCGACGTGATTGTCCCAAATGTCGCTTCTATTCACGTACCATAACTCCGCCGCCTGTGCCCAGAAAATCAAAGATCATCTTAATGGGGGTGGTGTGGGCTATGTGGTTGATCCCAGGTGTTGTAACTGTGGCGGCCGGAACAATGCTGACTCACGGCACTGCCCCATCTGTCCCAGGGGAAAAGCCTCCCCAAAGGCTGTGTCTACCACAACGCCCCCCCACCCAGTCTACAGGGCAGCCTCACTCTGCATCCCCTCTGTCTCCAGCAACGCCTTCTTCAACAACACCTGCCCCTGGCTGGCCTCCTGGCTGCAACACAACAATCCCGGCCGTCTCATAACTCAACTACTACTGGGCCTCCTCCCTGTCTCTACTCTGATGCTGTCAGGCCTTGTGCTCCCACCGGTGCCCCTCCCACAACCCCCCGCCAGTGACATGACACAGATCATATCCTTCTTCCAAAAATTTACCAACCGTATTGAAAAACTCTTCGCTACACTCTGTACCACCATCTCCGACCTACTCTCGCCATCTGTTGCCACCCAGTCACTCCTCTTCTGGTTTGACACAAGCTGGTAGTCCCACTGTGAGCCCCCACTGCTTGCGGCCGACTCCACCGCCGGCGGCCTTCACTACTGGTGTAGCGCCTACCGGGCCTGCCCTGGTGTGTCCTGCTGCCCCAGAGCGAAGTCCTGCCTCATCTTCACGACACTTGGTGCCTCAACCTGTCCTCCACCCACCGCAAGTCGCGCCCACTCCTGTATCTGTGCTACCTATTGGACCTGAGGACACCACCCCCGGCTACCTGTACCCCACCGGCCTGCTGACGCACACGCCATCACAATCACACTAAAAGGTGTGTCCCTCAATATTGTCAATGCCTATGTGCCTCCCTCCACCCCAACTGTACCTGCCCCACCATACCATATCACCTCCACTCCCACTGTACTTCGCCACGCCTAGTACATTGGCAACCCTGAGCCTGGCCGCACTGTTTGTAAACTTTGTGGTCACCCCAACTCTCACACCCTCTCTCACTACATCCTCACTTGCCCTATGACCTCCTCCTATAGGTCCCCAGCCGTTACCAACACCTCTTCCCTCCCTGACCAGATATCCCTCCTCCTAGTCCCTGGCCTGGCACTTGACATTATTAGGAACCTGCCACACTTTGCTATAAACAGATAAATTGTACCAGGAATTTTCCCCCCACACACTCATAATTCTGTCACTTTATGTAACTTGCTGACAAAACCCATGACCCGTCAGGCTTTTATGCCCTTAATGCATGAGTCATAAAGACAAGCGTGAACTATGCATGCTTCCCAGATGGGCGCTGTAAACGCTTCTGCACTTCAGCTTGCACTAACCCCCTTGGGGGCAATCTAAAAAAAAAAAATCTTTAGGCTGCACACAGGAGGAACTAAAATGACAAACAAGGAGCCCGTACCCTAAAAGAATCCAGAACATGGACCAAGACAGCTTCACTCCTCTGGTGTTCACAAACATCTGGTGAGATGTGACCAAGTGCAAGATGCTTCTACGCCAGAGTCCAGACTGGCCGAGGGTTAAATTATTACAACAGAAGCAATAGCCCAGAAGCTACATCACAACCTGGTTGAGGTGTCACCTGTCCTTCTCTCTGCTCAGGTCTGCTCTGCTGTCCTTCAGGGGAACAAAATCATCGGTCAAATGCTGTCCTGTTCGAGAAAATATTAGGAGAGATGGTGTGGAAAAAGGCACTGGAGACACAAGGAGGTGCCGGCCCTTCAGGTCTGGATGCAAACGGGTGGAGAGTCATCCTCAGCACTAACAAGTTTGGCCCCATAGCAAGTGATCTCTGCACGGCCATTGCCGTCCTTGCAAGAAAGATGGCATCCTCGTTAGGGTGTGTCAATTTTGTCAACATGTTAAAAATCAAATTTGGTAGTCAAAATATTGTGCCTCTTTATGTCTAAACTTGAGATTAGCAAACAAAAATGAATTGAAATAACCCTCACCTACATCAATTATACCTTAAAGTTTCAAATATCAGTATTTCAACAAATTAATGAGACTTGATTAGAATTATTCACTTGATATTAACTAATCTCATGTAAGCATATGGATTATGGAGTATTTTATGGTTCTATAGCTTGTGTACAATATGCATGTCAGAACATGAACATGAACAGGCTCTCCGTGTGGGACAGTTTAATTCTTGTTTTGACTTGTACCAAGCGTGAGGATAAGACGCCCGGCTCACTCTCCTTCTAGATATCATAGACGGTGGTTTGCTCTCATTGCACTTGCACCTACTCTACCAGACGAATTCTACATTTTAATTATTGTAAGTAGGGCATATTGATTGTCGCAGTTACTTATATCATTGTATAAAACATTATGTTCTAAGAAATTATTATGTTATTTCTGTTACAGCATTTTTGATAAACAAATTGATATTTTTTGAAACAACAATTGAATTATGAAACATTGAAATATTTTTCTATTTGTCAGATAGTGTGAAGATGTCAAAATTGAAGACAAGAAGTCAGTTGTCAACCCACTTGAGCCTGCTAGTTGGTAAAGGGAAGGAGCTTCCTGTATCAGAACTTCCAACAGTGAGAGACATGCTAAGATTAGGGTTACTCCTTCGAGAAAAAAATGCAAAGGACAGAAGGAACTATACAGATAAAGAACTCATAAATGACATGATAGTCCCTCTTCTGCATCAATGGACAAAAGCTAATGCACTATTCAAACCACCTGTGATTAATCAGTGTCGAACTATTGAGTTAAAACTAACGAAATTATGGCACAAAGCAGTTGAAACATCACTTGGTAAAGGAAACTTGGCCAGGAAAAATGAATTTCTGCACACACTTGATACTCTGTTTGACATTTTGACCTGCAAGTGCTCCATACAATTATGTTCTGAATCCAACTGTTCTCACTCAGGTAAGAGAGAAAATAATTCCCACATTGATTGTGGTTGTCCTCGTGAAAAGAAGATCCCTGTTTTAGAGCTTGAATTTATAAAGGCACAGAGGACAAAGGCAGAAGGCCAAGGAAGTATGCAAATGGGTTCAATAGATTATTCAGAAACAAAGAAGCAGATTGCTAATGCCAAGAAGAGAGAACAAATCCGAGAGAGGGAACAAAAGAAGAAAATGAAGAGTGAAGAAGCCATCCAAAGAGAGGAAGAGCTGTGTCAAGATGTTTATCACTTCTTTGATAGTTCTTCTGATGAACAGGAAGCAACATCAGATGATAGTTCCAAAGAGCCATCTGAACCTTTACCAAAGAAAATGAAATACAACACAAGAAATATTTCAAACATTGCTTTAGCTAGTATTCGCCACCATGCTGGACTTCGTGAGGCTGCAGAAATTGCAACTGCCGCTTGGATAGATGCAGGCCTCATCAGCCGAGAGGATGTATCTTTGGTGATAGATCATAATAAAATTAGAAGAGCACAAGAAAAAATAATGAAGGAAATATCTGATCAGCATGAAAAAGATTTAAGCGAGGGAGGGCTCTCCTGTCTTTTGTTTGATGGAAGAATAGATGACACAAAAGTTTTGCTAGAAGTAGAGGGAGTGAACAGAAAGTTTCCAGGTCTCATCAAAGAAGAACACTACTCTGTCTGTTCTGAGCCTGGTGGTCGGTTTTTGTTTCACTTTGCTCCCGAAACTGAAGTAGAAGGGAAGAAACATGCAGAGGTCATTGCTGATCATATTTTATGTTGGGTTCAGGAGAGAGGACTTGGCAGTTCACTGCAGGCTGTTGGGGGAGATTCAACTGCAGTGAACACCGGATGGCAGGGGGGTGTAATGACGCATTTAGAGAAAAAACTAGGAAGAAGACTTGTTTGGATTGTATGTGATTTACATACAGGCGAGCTACCTCTTCGTCATCTCATCCAGGAACTTAATGGTCCTACAAAGAGCAACAACAAGTGGTCAGGTCCCCTTGGCATCATGCTGGATGAAGCAACACAACTAGAAATAAATACAACCTTTCCAAAGGTCGAAGTTGGCCCTCCCCTTCCGGCGTTGTCTGAAGGAGTCATCAAAGATCTCAGCACAGATCAATCCTATGCTTATCGTATTGCCCAAGCAATAAGATCAGGAGAAGTGCCTCAGTCATTGGCTCTCTTGGAGATTGGACCTGTCAGTCACAGCCGTTGGTTAACTACAGCTCTTCGTTTCTGCAGGATTTGGATTTCCAAACACGAATTGAAGGGCAAAGTGCTGAAGAATTTGAGGTTAATTGTTGAATTTATTATTGGAGTTTATCTTCCCCAGTGGTTTAGTGTGAAACTTAATCCTATGTGGGTGGATGGGCCCAATCACCTTTTGTTTCAATTGCAGCTAGTAAGAACACAGAGGAAGGTAGTGAGGGACATCGTGTTACCTGTGGCAAGAAGGTCCGCTTGGTATGCTCGATCAGAAGCAGTTTTGCAAGCAATGCTTTGCAGTCAATGTACCAATCTCCGAACCGAGGCTGTAGAAGTCATTCTAAAGATTAGAGGAACGCTAATAGATGACGACCAGTTGGGAGACTGTTCGTTTCATTCAAGAAAAGTTCCCCCAATAAACGTCAATGCCACCAAATTGTCAGAATTGGTTGACTTGAGTTTGGAAGTCTTAGAGCCACCATTGACAACAAGTCTAACTAGCCAAGAATTGAGAAACCTTAAAGAGACTCCAATGCAGGTGCCGAAGTGGCCTTCCCACACTCAAAGTGTGGAGAGATGTGTGAAAATGGTCACAGAAGCAGCGGGCCATGTTTACAGCCACGAGAGGCGAGAAGGTTACATCAAAGCACAAATAGCAAGCAGACTACTGATGACAAGAAACCAAAGCAAAGAGAGTATGAAGGCATTGGTTACTTTCAAATAGACTACGGATAATAAAATATAATAATTTGAAACTTGAAACAGTAACATGTGTGCAAACGCTGGTTATGTTATAAATTCACAAATATGTACATTTAAAAATCCATTTGATGTAGGTAGGACTTATTATAAAAAAAAATTTATGCCAGAATATTGTTTTGCATGCTTAAAGACTACAATAAATTGCTACCAAATTACTCGATTTTCAATTTAGCCAGTTCACCCCCTAAATTGACACACCCTAATCCTCGTGCTGCCATCACCTCCATGCTCTGATGGCCTGCCGCCTCATTCCCCTAGATAAAAATCCAGGATGTAGGCCTATAGGGGTGGGGGAAGTTCTGAGGCGGATCATCGGAAAATGCATAATGGAGGTGGTAAAGGATGATGTCAGGGCAGCAGCAGGGAACCTGCAAGTTTGTGCTGGCCATCAGGCTGGAGGGGAGGCGGCCATTCACGCCATGAGAACGATATTTGAGCAGCGTGATTGTGAGGCCGTTCTCCTGGTGGATGCTTCAAACGCATTCAACATACTTAGCCGCAAGGCCGCACTGCACAACATCAAGATCAAGTGTCCAAGCTTTGCAGTGTATATTGAAAACACCTATAGGAATCCATTAGACCTCTATATAGTAAATAACAAGGCTCTAAGAGGTGATACCATCATACAGTCAACCGAGGGAACAACGCAGGGGGACCCTGTTGCAATGGCAATGTACGCAATAGGCCTATCAGTGCTCCAACAAGAAATAAAATTTGAAACAACTGAGGTCAAGCAAGTGGCGTACGCTGATGACCTAACAGGAGCAGGAAAAGTGGAGGACATCAAAAAGTGGTGGGACCTGGTAACATCACGAGGCCCACAAATAGGGTACCACCCAAACGCCAGCAAGTCCTTCCTCATTGTGAAGCCAGAACATTATGAACGGGCAATGGAGGTGCTTGGCGGAAGTGAGGTTAAAATAACAAAGGATGGCCAAAGACATCTAGACGCAGTAATAGGCACGACTGACTTCAAGACCGAGTACGTAACGGGAAAGGTGAATGAGTGGGTTAGGGAAATCTAAACTCTGTCTGAGATTGCTAACACAGAGCCACATGCAGCTTTTGCAGCATTCACCCATGGAGTCAAGCATCGCTGAAACTACCTGATGCGCACTATCCCTGATATCGGACCCCTCCTCCTCCCTTTGGAAGAAGCTATCAGCGTCAATTTCATTCCCAAATTAGTGAAACACCCTCACTTCAGCCCAGCAGAAAGATCACTCCTTGCACTACCACCGAGACTGGGAGGTATGGGATTGACCAATCCAGATGAGATAGCTGCCACAGAACATCAAAATTCAGTTAAGCTCACGGCAGCCCTCACAGACCACATAATAGCTCAGAACGCAACAGGGGAGGTGGATACCAGTGAAATAAACAAGATTCGAAGGCCCATTACGAATGAACGACAGCACTGCCAAAGTGATAAATTGCAGTAACTGTTGTTGCAAGTACCAGAGAATTTGAAAAAAAAGTAGCTATAGTGCAGGAGGTGGGCGCCTCGAACAGGTTTTCTATGTTACCGATAAGGGCAAATGGTTTCAGTCTCAATAAACAAGAATTTACAGATGCCAATGTTCTAAGGTACAGTCGGCCAGAGGAAGGTTTGCCCTCCCAATGAGTGTGTGGCTCTTCCTATGACGCCGATCACGCCATGGTGTGCAAAAAATGGGGCTTCATATGCATGAGGCATGACGAAGTTAGGGATCTCACAGCAAATATATGTTGAAGGAAGTCGCCCGTGATGTCAGGGTAGAACCGACCCTCCTTCCATTGGACAATGAGATTTTCCAACATAGGACTTCAAACACATCCAACGAAACCCGTGTTGATGTCAGTGCTCGAGGATTCTGGACGAATTCTGGATGCGGGGACAGCGAGCCGTCTTCGACATCAGGATTTTTTATCAAATGGCCGCATGTCACTGTAACTTAGCTCTCGATGCTGCACACAGGAGGAACGAGAACGACAAGATAAGGGCATACGGGGAGAGAATTCAGAACGTTGATCAAGGCAGCTTTACTCCTCTAGTGTTCACAACCTCTGGTGGGATGGGACCAAGTGCAAGATGCTTCTACGCCAGACTCGCGGAGGTCATCTCCGAACAGAAGCAGCAGCCCAGAAGTTATGTTACAGCCTGGATGAGATGTCGACTGTCCTTCTCTCTCCTTCGGTCGGCTTTGCTCTGCCTCAGGTGAACGAGAGCTTCAGCCCCAAAGCCGACAACAGTTGCAGATATTGACTATGAGGCTACAGTCACTGAATGCTGCATAGATCTGCGGCTCAACTAATTCAACACAGCTAGGATAGCTACTTATGTATTAGGATATTTAATATTAAGGTAATAAAATGGCGGTGAAGGTGTGGCTATTGGGGGAGGCTGGAGGCCACGTTTAAAAAAAAAAGTAGTAGTGGTGATGTTAGTGGTGAAGACGGCCACCACAGGAGGGGTGTGAAGGACCCAGTGAACGCTTGTACTATCCCAAGTAAGCCTAACCCCCATATTCCTAACCCTAAGTCGTGCTACCGGCTGCTGAGAGCTGCCTCACCTACACCCCAACGATCCCACAGAGCACAATACACATTTTAGGTCAGTAAATAATGTCGGGTGACACTAGGAGCCATAATGGGAGGAGTGAGGAGTGAGGAGAGGGAGAGCGACTACACAGACTAGGCCCGTCATCGACTGGTCTAGTGTAAGGGGCCAGGACCGAGGAGGTTGGGGGTGGGAGGGGGGGGTGTTGGTCTTATGCCTAACGTCTGCTGGCAACCACTAGACTGGGAGGCGCAGGGTCCCTGGGTACACTCAAGGCCTGACGCGCTCTCTACAGTGTTCCTTTAAATCCTTCATGCCGTCACCATGTCTCAATAAACTCTCTCAACTGGATTCCTAAAGTATACACGAAGCTCTTGGCCTGATCAGCAGCAGGTGCAGCTATACCGTACTTGCCATTTGTAACAGTTCATAACGATTTAACACATTTATTTGTATTAATCTTATATTACCTACAAGTAAATAATATGATTCATTTTGAGAATTATTATCCGACAACTGAAATATATGGACTGTGAGGTAATCATCACTGCTGTAATCACAACTCAAACCATAAGTTGGATGCTTTCACTCCACCTCCTCACACGGCCTCTGGCTGCACAGTATATAACACGAAAACAAGACGTAATTACATGTTAAAAGTTGATAATGTAAGAGTTACCAGTTTTGTTGACGCGGAGGTTAAGGTTATTAATAACTTGGCTAACGTAGCGAGAAAAAGTGTTTAGTTACCCCGCCAGCCGGGGTGTGAGGGTCATTGGGTACTCACGTGTTGACAGTCTTGATACAGTACCCCAGCCCAGCCCTGCCCTTCCTTGGCCAGTATGGGGATATACAGTACTGTAGTGATTTGTGTAAGTTATTGCTTGCTCGTGTATGACTATCAGGACGGCAGCCACGCCATAAAAACACAGAGGTATTCGATAAATGGTAAAAACCTAACCTAACACATGTTGTATCGCCTCCAGTCACATATCACATCACCATGTATCAACTCTACTATAAACATGTGTATATATTTATAACAAATGGAAAAAACTAAAATAATAAAATAAATTTGATATAGGTGGTAACATTCTCATAAGTTACGTGTACTAATGCAGATGATACGACATGTTCTACAATAATTCCTGGAGATAAATATACAGTATGTCAGGTGCCACTAAGAGAGCTCAGGCTCTCAGTTGGCTCAGCATTGTCAATATTGCTGTTGTTGTCCTCTCTGTGACTGTATTTTTCTGATTAAATAAACTGTTTCAATATCAATAGCAACACCATCACGGACCAGAGACAAAGGAGCGTTTATGCCCAACAGGGAAGCTGTGGGAAGGAACGCGACCTCACATGACCACTCCCACCATCCCAGACCCTAGAGCCAGGTCTGCCACTGACATTATTATGGATCTACCACTGTACGGGGTCCCCGGCCGTGGATCACTATGGGTAACTTACACTGGGGTCGTGGCCCTCTGGCTCAGGTACTCAGTCCCGTAAATAGTTAACTCATAAATGCAAACATGAGCTCCGCCGTTTCCCAGTCAAGTTGGCCGCTGTAAGGCTTCTGCGCTTCGCCTTGCACAGAATATAAATGGTGCACAATTAACTAGCCCCTCGCTGCTACGCCTGTAAACGTGTGTCAACTGTTGCTCCACCAACTTCCGCCTCAACTGAACTTATGGGTTAAACTTGAACTCGTTTCTCAAGACACTTTTCCTCTTCATATAAATGTTTAAATCCACCAGACAGATCCAGACATGGTAATTTAAACGTCAGCTTAGAATGCGGCCATTACACGACAGATCCTTGCGATGTTGACGACGCACAAGAACCACAGCACTTGACACAGATTTGTTTGGTGTTAAAAACTTCCTCTTTTGACCAAAAACTAAACAGAGGATTCCAGCCATCGGACTCTCAAAGATTCTCTGGTTAAGAAGCCCGTAACTGGAGACGCGAGACCTGACTCGTAAGAGCTGCCACTCAGAGATGGCCGCTAACATTACGGGTAAAGTGACTCCTACTATATTTACAGTACCTGCTTTTATTGTACCATCATAACCGTTTTATCGGAAATTATCATGTAAATAGATAAGTAATTACCATTGCAATAAACATAAAAGCCAATTAGACAATCCTGGCAGCTCTGTCCTCTTGTTCAACCTTATTACTGTACACCCAGGTTGTACTGCTCCCCCATTATACTTATGTTTTTCAATTTTACTGTAATTTATGTGTATATAAACAAATAAATAAAAAATAAGCTAAAAAAATAATAAACAAATAGAGTAAATAAATAATGAAGTGATAACCGTGGTAACATTATGAGATGTTCTTATTACCACCATGCTATTGTACTATTCCAGATGATATTAAATGTTACATAATACTTCCTTGAGATAAATGTATAGTATATATCAGGTGCAGCTCAGGTTCTCAACTGGCTCAGCCATGTTAATATTGTTATTATTATCCACTCTGTATCTGTGTTTTTCTGGCTAAATAAACTGTTTCAATTCAATTCAATCCAAACTATTGCACCCCCTATCTATGTCACTCTACCTCCCCCACCTCTTGCTCCCTTACAGGATCTGCCGTAGTGCACCCCCTATCTATGTCACTCTATCCCCCACCTCTTGCTCCCTTACAGGATCTGCCGTAGTGCACCCCCTATCTATATCACTCTACCCCCCACCTCTTGCTCCCTTACAGGATCTGCCGTAGTGCACCCCCCTATCTATGTCACTCTACCACCCACCTCTTGCTCCCTTACAGGATCTGCCGTAGTGCACCCCCCTATCTATGTCACTCTACCACCCACCTCTTGTTCCCTTACAGGATCTGCCGTAGTGCACCCCCTATCTATGTCACTCTACCCCCCACCTCTTGTTCCCTTACAGGATCTGCCGTAGTGCACCCCCTATCTATGTCACTCTACCACCCACCTCTTGCTCCCTTACAGGATCTGCCGTAGTGCACCCCCCTATCTATGTCACTCTACCACCCACCTCTTGTTCCCTTACAGGATCTGCCGTAGTGCACCCCCTATCTATGTCACTCTACCACCCACCTCTTGTTCCTTTACAGGATCTGCCGTAGTGCACCCCCCTATCTATGTCACTCTACCACCCACCTCTTGTTCCCTTACAGGATCTGCCGTAGTGCACCCCCCTATCTATGTCACTCTACCACCCACCTCTTGTTCCCTAACAGGATCTGCCGTAGTGCACCCCCTTATCTATGTCACTCTACCACCCACCTCTTGTTCCCTTACAGGATCTGCCGTAGTGCACCCCCTATCTATGTCACTCTACCCCCCACCTCTTGTTTCCTTACAGGATCTGCCGTAGTGCACCCCCTATCTATGTCACTCTACCACCCACCTCTTGTTCCCTTACAGGATCTGCCGTAGTGCACCCCCCTATCTATGTCACTCTACCACCCACCTCTTGTTCCCTTACAGGATCTGCCGCAGTGCACCCCCCATCTATGTCACTCTACCACCCACCTCTTGCTCCCTTACAGGATCTGCCGTAGTGCAGAGATGAGTCATGTATCGTCTCTCAGTCTCTTCATTATACCTCGCACACCTGATATATTTCTTTTAATAATGCGTATATTTGTTGTCTGGTTTTCACTTTTTATCAGTTACTGGAGAGAGAGAGAGAGAGAGAGATTGTGGTGCAGGTAGCTGTGGTGACCAGGTCGAGTCACTCAGTAAGCCTACACACACACATTGGTCTCCTCACTAGACCTGCTGTAAACAGATATCCATTTTGGTTCACTATCAGGACCCAATTTTGGGGGATAGGGTGATAAGGGGTAAGGAGGGTGTTGGGGTGGTGGGGCTGAGGGCTTTTTTTTTTTTTTAGTTTAACAAATTTATTGACAAAGCTTGTATTGCAGTTTGCCTATTGTGAGTAATTCAGTCAGGTCTTGACACTGAGGGTGGTATCACTTCTCACTGCCACACAGGACAGAGGTTCATACACATTGACTCAAGGGTGAGTGGTTGTGTGGGAATGAAAATGGAGAGGGGGTGGTGGGATGAGGTGGTGATGGGAGAGGGGGTATGAAGGTGAGGAAGATAGGGGGGGGGGGGTCGATGAGAGGGAGTGTGGGGGTAAGATGAGGGGTGTGAGGGTTTAACGGGGGTGTTGGGATGAGGGGGTTACCATGGTGAGGAGAGTAGGCCGAGTGGGGGGGGGGGGAGGGGGGGAGATGGAGGAGGAGAGAGTGGTGGACGGGAGGCATTGTCAGAAGGCTAACACGTGACTTTGGCCCCAGAGGAAAATGGCAGCGTTCTCAGCGTTTGATCACGTTTTACCGCAGTTTCCCCGCACAAGGCCTCAACACCAAGCTGCCTCAATCAACCCAAAGTGCTCTGTACTGCAGCTCCTCAAAGTGACCTTATCTGTTAGGGGTTTTATTATGATTGTTCACCTGAAAATTAGCCCCCCTCCCTCCTCAACTTGTTTCACCTGGTCATTAAAACACCCAAGCGTTACTTGGGTACAGGGGGATGGGTTAGGTTAGCTTAGCGTTTGTTTAGGTTAGTTTAGGCAGGTTTAGGTTAGCTTAGCGTTTGTGATGTTTAATCATAAGGTGATATAAGCTTAGTGGAAGGCTACTGTTCAGGTGATCTCGTATTACATCATCTCACATACCACCTCAGCCTTGTCACAAGAACTCCCCACTCCCACACTGTTTACGTCAGAGCTCTCGTCGGTTGGTGTGGGTTCTCCTGTAATACCGCGGAGTAATTCTTGAGTTGCACTGTAATGCATATTCGGGTTACCTGCAGATTAACCCCCCTAAATTATTTCGCATTAACATTAACCATCCTAGAGTAAACCTAATTTAATGTAACTTGTTAACTTAAACCTGCTGATTATCCCCTCAGCTTATTTCGCTCTGAGATTAACCTCGCTTGGATTACGCAGTTCAGTTCTGGTCACCGTACTACAGAATGGATAATGAATCCCTAGAAAGAATTCAGAGGAGAATGACAAGACTAATCCCGGGCTTTAGGAACCTTGAGTACAGAGACAGGTTTAACCATCTTAATTTGCACTCCCTCGAGAGACGTGGAGTGAGGGGCGATATGATCGAGGTGTATAAATGGAAGTCAGGGCTAAACAAAGGTGATATAACAAGGTACTCAAACTATCTAACCAGGAGCGAACTCATAGCTATGGTTTTAAATTAGACAAATTTAGATTTCGATCTATTGTCTAGTTATTAATATTTTTTGTAATACCTACTTTATATTTCTGCTTTTATTGCACCACAAAAACCGTTTTTATCGGACATTATCATGTAGATAGATAGAAATTACCATAGCAATAAATATATTTGCCAACTAGACATAATCCTGACAGCTCTGTCCTCTTGTTCCACCTTAATACAACCCGTGTTGTACTGCTTCCCTCCCTTATCATATTTATGAAATCATCTCCACTGTAAAATATGTATATAGTTATAATATAAATGTAAAAAATAAATAAAATCTATAAATAACAAAGTGATAATCGTGGTAACATTCTGACATGTCCTTACTACCACAGTATAACCTTTTTCTTCTCTATATTCAATTTCTTTCTGTTCTTATTTTTTCGCCCCCCAGGCCCCGTTGTGGGTCGTTTGACCTGTGTCCAGGTGGGCTAATTCCCGTCAAAAAAATGCTATGTGTACTATTCCAGATGATACTAAATGTTCCATAATACTTCCTTGAGATAAATGTATAGTATATATCAGGTGCCTACAAGAGAGCTCAGGGTCCCAACTGGCTCAGCCATGTAAATATTGGTATTATTATCTACTTTGTATCTGTGTTCTGGCTTAATAAACTGTTTCAATATCAATATCGGGAGCCATCTTATGAGAGTTTTCTTATAAGCCTTACATTATGACTGATCATTTACAACTCACACCAACAAACTCAAGATTATTTACAACTCACATCAACAAACTCAACATTATTTACAACCCACATCAACAAAATGGAGATTATTTACAACCCATATTAAGAAACAAGATTATTTTCAACTCAAACAAACTCATTTGAACTTACAACTCACACCAACAAAGCCTACCACTATACTACACCTTAGAATTCACTATTTTCGGAAAATATAATCCACAACAAACTCCTTCTCAACTATAAACTGTATTATAGGTATACATGATGACTATCTAATTACCCATAGTAGCATCATTAATCTCCACAGTAAGCCATCATAAACGATACAGCACCAACGTGACATAATGACGCAGCACCCATCAACAGTACGAGAGAGAGAGTAATGTATTGACGGAAATGAGTCTGTGAATGTCTGGTGAGTGACCCACACTGCCGCTGTGTTCTCTTACTGAAGGTAGTGTCTGCTGTTCTTTAATTAGGTTTGATTTACATTTTTATCACAATCTTTGGTAACCTATTATGTTAACAAAAGTTTTCGGCACTACAGTACAGTATTATACAGGATGATTTACATTATAGCGTCACATGAGCCAAATGATCTTTGTATAATCAATAAATCCATTCATTAATATATATTTACCCTTGACTCATAATATCATGAATCCAACATGAAAGTCAATATATAACAAATATTCAAGAGACTTACAGACTGACGTACTGTACATGACGCAGCAAAGTTCTTTTAAGTTACAGGAAATAGTTAATATATTTTCAAATCCGAAGGTTAAATATTGAGGAAGATATTATCATTCACAGCCTTAAACCCACTAAACACCGTGTACTGCTTACACACAAAAAAACATGACAGCCTTATCACCGCACTTGACAATCCTACGTAACTGTATCCACATCAATCCTATTTCAGACAATAAACTTTGGCAATTGACAACCATCACTTATTAGTGCCGTTGAAAAGTCTTCCCAGGGCGGTACGAGAGTTTTCCCGGCCACCCCAGTCGGGTTGGTATCGCTTGGTGAGTCCATCAGTTTATAACTCAGTGTCGACTGAGTCTTAGTGATAGGGGAGACTTGCTTAAAGTGGTTTCTGGTATAGTGAATGGTGATGCAATTGATTCTTATATCATCATTACCTGAACAAGGATACATGATAAACAGCTTTTAAATGGAGTACCAGTTATATGAAATGCACATCTCGTATACTACAAAATAGGTCGGTGGTGAATTCTTGGAATGCATAACGCAAGAAAATGATTGACGTTTATAACATTTCAGTTACTCTTTGTATGGTGAATACAGTGTAATATTATGAAAGCTGCATGCACAGCTGTACATTAAAATTTTATTTTAAAATAATACCATGGTTGTAATATACACACAAGCCGTCAGACTACAACACCAGACCACAAGCAATCATTACTGACGTGTCAAGCAAACACTCAACGAATTATTACAGTGCGGTTGTGAAGACTTACTATCAAGGGTTAGTATATACGGTGACTTAAATACCGTGAACACGTGTGAAGAAAACACTGTGGTTGAGAAAGCAAGTTGATATTATCACTACAATACTTCGGACGCCCTCCTGCCAAGTGTAGCGAGCAGGGAAAGCGTCCCTCACCCGCCCCTCATGACCAAACTTCCCCAGCCTTCCAAGATGGGTGTCGGGGTCACTGAAGTGGTTGAGATGTTCGCTACCAGCATTTGTGACACCGAACCCGTCGTCATAAAGGTAACCAATACTTCTAATTATCTACTCTTATATAACATTCTGTTTATGTCGTCTCACAATGTTTAAATCGTGGGAACGTTGCAAATTTCGTATACGAGTGTTTTTGACGTGAGCCATGAAACTGAACGCTGATCATATTGTGGGAAGCTAAGGACAATATCCCACGACATCATATTTTTACCCTTAAAAGGAAAGGTAACATTCTCATACACCTTGAGTTTGACTTCCGGGTTTATTACACATCACTTGTACTGATCCAGTTTGTAGTTTACGGAAGTTTAATAATAAATTACAGCCAAGTTGGTCAGTTATACTGAAGGAATTTGATAAAATCACCAGAAAATATTAATACCCTGTCCTCCCCTTTTGTGTGTGTCGGTCAGCAAGATCAAGTATACTAAATTTCTTAATAACATAACTGATTATTTACCATGTATAAGTTAATTGAAACAATATATAATATCTATTGTCTGCGCTCCAACTTTTTTTTAAACCTTGTAAAGTTAAGATCGTTCGTCCACGACAAATAAATCTTGGCTTGGGAGATGACTTACCTACTAATAATTAATAAGGAAATTTATCTCTTGTGTTGGTCTAAATAATGCATAAGATAGGGGTGAGACTCCCATGGTCCACAGGTAACACACTGACAGTGGCGGAAACGTGTTCATATTATTTTATATGAGGAAATTCAGTTGGCAACCTAGCTGGAGGCTCGCCCAGTTAGATGACGCCAAGTAATGTAAAATATAATTAAATTTTCGTTTAACCCTTTAAGTAGTGTCCCATGGACGTATTTTATTCTGGCTATGCCAGACGATTTTATTTAGCTGAAAGAAGCCCCTACCACTCAATGGGTTAACATCTAATTAAAGTTTACAGTAGACTTGTATAAACTTAAGTAATTCAACATAGTTCGTAATGTAAACAAAGTTATTTTCACCCCAAGCCAAGTAAAAATACACTGGTGTGGTATTTACTCCTGTTGTAATACTGACACGTCATGAAGGAAATGAATGGCATCACGTGAAGAATGGGTACCCAAGCTTATTTAACATGATGTGTAAACACTAACCTCACCCCCAGGTAGTGTTAATGTTGATGGCCTATTTTTTACGTGATCCAATGAGCAAGAATATAAACTCAACCTGACTGGACCACCAACACATAAGTTAAACTGCTGTGGAGTGGGTGTGATTTTTTCTACTGTGTATTGAGAGAATCCTTTGAATAACATTTGTTTTTAACAAGACTTTTATCTCTCGTGAGGAAGAGATAAATCTATTGATAATAATGTAGCCTCGGTTAAGGTTAAGACTTGTGTCTGTCTATTTTGATTATTTCACTGGAAGCAAAGGATAAGTAAACAGTTTATGGACTGATGTCTTCACTGCTCCGTGAAATGGACCATCCCCGTGGATAATAAATAACAAACCCAAATAACTATACAGTACATAATTATGAATTAAGCTTTACTAATAATACATATAATTGACATTATTTAAAAAAATATAAATAAATAACATTAATAAATAAATGAGTCGAGATTATACAGTAGAGCTGGAAGGTACTTATATAGTAAGTCATACAGTACGGTCTATAACATGACTTTCCTGTGGGGTCACTACTACTGTATGTACCCTGTGCACGTCTCGGGGATCAGGGTGCCACGCCTCGTGTTGACTACATTTGTCTTGTTTTACGGATCACCTTAATATTGCCCCCCCCCCCCCCCCCCCCCAGGTAGCGTTGGGATCTTCAGGTGCTCCAGCTTTCCCGCCGGCACCTTAACCGGCTTCCACCGTTAGTAACCGTCCCCAGTACTGTATAATACGGTAACTCAGACACGAGGTTCATTGGTGTATATATATATATTTTTTATTTATTTTTTATATAACTTCAGCAGCAGTACAGGTGTAGGCAGTTATTACTTTGAGCTTATGGTACACGAATCTCTCTTGTACAATCAAAGACAAAAGTCGTGTCGGGGTTTTGACCGAAGATTAAATATAACTCTTGAAACATTATGAGAGCCCCCTACCACAAGGCAGAGCGCACCAAAGGTTTAGCCCTTCGGTATATGTTTTCACCAAATTTTACGAGACGACTTTTATCTTTCATTGTACACACTGAAGGAAGGTCAGCGTAATGTCACTCGTATTAAGTGACAGTCAGTTAGGCTCGTTAGTTACCAGACTCTACCGGAGCAGTTCACTTTTTCCAACGCATCTAATAATTTACAGCATTAAATGTCTAGGTATTAAGAGTCACTGTTTATAAAGCCGTTGTTCCCACATATTTTTGGTTGTCTAGCGCCAGTAATCATCGAGGACTGAATGGACTAACCCGTATCCATGGTGCCAGCATTAGTTACCGACGCTAAATAACACCTCCAGTCAATGAATAATTTACCGTAACTCTGTAATATTGATAACACAGCCATTTATTATTGCAAGAACACTATATTATAATGCTGATGGCTAACATACTATATCTGAACGTCAGTGATTCACTTGTATGACACTATAGACCGTTTATAACACCGATAACTCACACCTGTTAAACACTGATGGTTATGATAATTTAACAACGCAGGCTGTACCAAGTCCACGTATCCTATAACACAGGCACCAAACAGCCTTACACTGCCGGGTATCATTGATTTATAAAACTAAAGTCCCTAACTCCCCCCCCCCCCCCTTACTCACACACGCATTAACCATTTATTATAAAGGTTAAATATAGGGGCTACTATATTAAACTGGGGAGGTACAGTATGGGGAGAATAGTTTATGAGGGAGTGTGGTAGAGGAGGGGGGAGATGTCAGGAACCTGGGGAGGGTTATTGTTAAGGTGTGGGGAGAGATACCAGAACCTGAGGAAACGTGTAGGTCTTGGGGAGGGATGTAGGGGCGTGGGGAGGAAGGATGAAGGAGCGTGTGGAAGAAAGGATGAAGGGGCGTGGGGAGGAAGGATGAAGGGGCGTGGGGAGGAAGGTTACAGGGGCGTGGGGAGGAAGGATGAAGGAGCGTGGGGAAGAAGGATGAAGGAGCGTGGGGAAGAAGGTTACAGAAGAAAATGATGAATGAAACAGGAAATAAGTTGTAAGCCCAAGTTAGGTAGGGGGGGGCTGTGAGTTATGTTGTAAAGGTGAGAGGGGTTGTGAGTCAAGGTGAGAGGGGTTGTGAGTCAAGGTGAGAGGGGTTGTGAGCTGAAGTTATGAAATGTGAGGAAACATGAGAGAAAATATAGAAGAGTGTGAGGTTGAGAGAGATATTTTTGATAATAAAAGTTGTATTAAGTTTAAATACGAAAGGTTAAAAGGTCTTGTGAGAGGGAGAGAGAATCCTGTGCAAACAAACACACGTCATTATTTGTTTAACATCATAATTCTGACATAAAAAACGTCATCCTTTTGTGTATCTTGAGTCACTGATAAACACACGCAAATATATTCAATGATGTTTTCTCATATCAATGTTTAATGTTTACTTAGGTCCAAAACACCATCACTGTGCAGTCTTTGAAATATGTCTGTCTATACGTTGAAAGAAGTTATTGATACAGGTCTTTTCTACTCCTCATGTCTTTTGAGATACTGTTGAACTGAACCAACTGTTTATTGCTTCATGAACACGGTAAGCTGTGGAGGCGCTTCAAGTTCCACACTTAAGGAGACACTGTAGGAACGCATAACTAACTTCGTGTTTGTTGACGGTATGGAAGTACAGTACTGGTGACTGTCTAGTTTAGTCTTCTCTTTTTTCTCTTCCACCCATCCATCCACTCCACCCTACCCATCCACTCCCCCACCTTACCCCTCCACTCCCAGAGCAACCAGAAGGCAGAACAACTCATTTGGCAACATCAAGGCGAGGACCCGCAAGTCGATGGAATAGGGAGGGAGAGAGGGGTGTGATGATGAGGGAGGGGGAGAGAGGGTAAATGGAGAGCGGAGGAAAAGAGGGAGGATGTAGAGAGAGAGTGGAAGGAGGAGAGAGGGTGAAGAGGGAAGGGGAGGATGGCGGGAGGGTGAAGGAATGTAAGAGAGAGAGGGGGGAAGGGGAGGAGGGAGAAAGAGAAGAGGAAGGGGGAATAAAGCAGAGAAAGAGAGAGAGGGAAAAAGAGTAATCCATCTGGCAGAACTAAAGACGAGGTTAGTCAAGCGACATATTGGTGAACGGAGAGAGAAGAAGAGGAGGAAAGGAGAGAAAGACAGAGGGAATGAGAGAGCGCAAGAAGGGGGCAAACATGAAAGTAAATCATCGCGGAAACATGAAAGGCGGAGTTCACAGAGAGAGAGAGAGGAGGAAGGGCAACTAGATGGAGCAGTGAGATGAAGAGTTGAGGTGGAGGAAACGAAGGAAGGAAGAAGGGGTGGAAGAAACGAAGGAGGGAGGGAGAGAAAGGGGAGGAAGAGGTGGACGAAATGAGGGGAAAGACGAGAAGGGGATGTTGCCTAATGTTACATCACCATGGTAATGAGGGAAGGGGGCGAACAGTCGTCAAGGAAGCAGTATGGGTGAGCGTGTGAGGGGTAGGGGTGGTGGGAGGTGAGGAGAGGGTGAGGGTCGATAGGTGCTTCCAGACGAGGCATCATGAATAGCTGGAGTGAGACATTGATGGCTTGAGAAGGTGAGACATGATTCTGGGAAGGAAGAGACACATACACAGGGGAGTCACACATTACCGGTAATTAACTGATGATCAATGTCTTAAGATGGTCAGGTAGCCACACTGATGATATGATCGAGACTGAGTTAATATTGAAGGATAAACAGTATGACTTTGTTAACTTTATATATCCAGGTATTTACTTTTGAGTGTTATGATGGCTGGAGGTGTGGCCACAGATACCGAGGTTTGTTATAATGTAAAGTTAATGGTTCACATACACAAGAATAATACTTGTGGAGTTGTATACTGTATTCCTCCACTCTTGACTCGTTAACGCCTCTCTAAACTCAACTTCACAAAACGAACGTTTCATTATTTGGGACAATACGGCTCTCACATAAAGGGAATAAACCACGTTACTCTTCGAAAGGAAAAGAGAATCCCCAATTACTGAAGTGGGCCAGAATAAACATGACGGACTAAAGATAGCGTGTCTCAGATGTAAACAAGCCTGTTACTCCATCCGGCACAGTTCATGGATGATTCTCCCACGTACGTTATTTTTGTTCTCCATATAATATATCTAAATCGTGTTCCATGGAACTTTATACATTGATCAATTATATATCGGGTAAACTTTCTTAATTAGCGAGGACTTCACTCGGAAAGTTTTGGCAAAGTGGTCCATGTCTCATGTGATAATCTGCTACAGGGAGACATATAATGACTTCCCCAACCCGCGCGGCCCCGGGGCTGTCGGTACTACACGACGCGCCTCTCTCACTCTCTCTGCACTGTTAAAAAACTGATTACCATCAACTGAACTAAAACACAACAGTCAAAACCCTTTTCTACCATCATTAATAATCACCATCATCATCTTTGTGCTTATGGTAATCGGAAAACCTCACTCCACACCTTATTATGTGGGCGTACGTCCGTCTGGCGCACTGTAAACTGACAAGTGCTGGGGCGGTTCTAACAATCGGGGTCTTACTGACATTTCCTAATGTTGTACCTTACAAATTTTCTTGGCGATCGCGTGAATTTTGTCTTCACTTGTTGATGTGAGTCGTGCATAGTTAGTGACGTTCGGTAATTTATACAGTATTGCATGACGAAACATCTTACTTGAAAACCTAACCAAAAAAAAAATCATAAACTGCTGCGGAAAAAATGTCAGTCAGGTCAGGAAAGGTAGTGTACAAGGGTGAGTAAACTTGGCCTACAAAAACGTACAGTACAAGCATCAGGTGGTCTCACTTTGGGTCGCCTACTCTATTCCCTTCTGAGGGTTAGATGAACGTTCCCCCGGTGTCGGCCTTCACCTCCAGTTTTATCAACACTACAGTTAGACAATAGTGTGACCTGGATGTAACTTAGGTATATTATAATGCCCTTAAAAGTAACAGCACAATGGTCAGTGACTGAGGCTAACCTGTACTATACAATAGGTAAGAAGAACAAAAGAACAAACACTTCATTAATAACTAACAGTGCTAGTGGATCACAGAACAAAGCAGCATAAATAATCCTGAACAAAGAGGGACCAGAGTATTGTAAACAGAGACAGACAGACATTTAAAAAAACAAACAAAATTTTCCACACATCGTCAAGTCCAACACCCTCGAGTCAACACACCCCGCAAGGGAACATCTGCTGGATTACCTGAAAATTATTCTCCCAGCTTAATTCACTTGAAGATTAAACACATTAACACTTACCCGGGGTGCTTAGGTTAAGCTTGAGTGTTTAATCCAGCAGTGAAATAAGCTGTATACGTTAATCTTCACGTCATCAAATAAGACAGTCTTAAGTAATTACACTCTTACAATTATTATTTCAAGATGTTTGTGATAGGTGAGCCGTGGAGAAAGCCGCCAGGAGAAGCTAAATATAGCCAGATAAAACCTATTAGTTACCACACACCCGGCGTACCTCAGCACCTGGCGCCGTCTTCCCCAGGCAGAGTAGCTCCGTTAGCTGCTTGAGTGTGGCGAGTAATAACATCACCTGAAGATTAGACACCCCAGCTTATTTCACCTGGATATTAGACACCCCAGCTTATTTCACCTGGATATTAGACACCCCAGCTTATTTCACCTTAAGGTTAACTTTCCTAATGCAAACCTAACCTACCCCCCCCCCCCCAAGTAGCGTTGGGGTGGTCATTCTTCAGGTGAATTAAGCTGGGGTGTCTAATCTTAAGGGGAAATAAGCTGGGGTGTCCAATATTCTGATGAAATAAGCTGGGGTGTCTAATCTTCAGCTGAAATAAGCTGAGGTGTCTAATCTTATTATGAAATAAGCTGGGGTGTCTAATTTTCTGATGGAATAAGCTGGGGTCTCTAATCTTCTGGAAATAAGCTGGGGTGTCTAATCATCAGGTGATCCGAGAAAAGCTAAAGCTAACATAGAACTAATCACTGAGTAGCACACGCTGAGCTGGACTTGCTAACTAAAATGAAAGAAAGAAATGAGAACAAATTCGAGTGTGTCCAGGAAAGATGAGCATGAGCCAATCTACGAGACCAAGACTAAAATAATGAGCTTCAAGAGATATATATATTTATACTTGTCGGAGTCGGGAATAACCGAGTCTTAGCTGGGGAGAAAAACTAGAAAATAGGAGACAAGAAAAAACGGAATCACCTGAAGATTAAGACACCCCAAGATTATGTCACCTGAAGATTAGGCACTGTAACTTTTTTCAGCTGGGGGTTGTAATCTTTAAGTGATCCAAAAATGTGTACTGGGTAATAACGGGAAAATAGACGAAGAAAAACAAATAGCAAATTAATCCAAAACAAAGAAAGAATAGGGACAATAATAAAAAAAATTATAACGATAAATATGAGAGAGAAAGAAAAAATCCCACGAAACAGAATGTGGGGTTCGATAGTGTCTCGTGGAAAAAAAAATACATTAGTGATGATTTTACAGCAATGGAAAGGAGCAGCCGTAGACCACAGACCGCTAAGGGTAAATTGGAACAGTTCTAATGATGATGGTAGTGGTGGTGTGTGTGATGACGACAGTGTGGTGCAGGCAGCAGTGATGGTAATGGTGTTTTAGAAGTTGCGGTAGGGTAGTAGTAGATATGGTTGTGCCGGCGGTGATGGGTTAGTGAAGTATGGGTGTTGGTAACGATGTAGAGGTGCTGTTGGGATGGGTGATGGTGGTGGTAATATTGATGACTGGTGTGGTAAAGGTTAGGTTACGTTTTATTGTGTTAAGCTATCGTTGTTGTACATGTTCCTGCTATCAGAAACAATGATTGTGACCAAAGAACCACGAACGTATACAACTAACTCGACCAATTGATAAAAGTTTAAAGAAATGCCTACAGTATTTGATTGTAACAGTGACGTATTGTATGGTACCGGTAATTATTTATACACACACACACACCTAGGGGTTGGCCGTGTAGAGAGAACCAAACAGCTACACTGGTGAACCTCCTTGGGGCAATTTCCTGTCGTCCTCCCAGACAAAGGAGTTCCCAAGTCCCGGTCTACATTACGACGATCTTCATTTACATTGTCAAAGTTGGAACGTTAAAGTTTTGCTATAATTGGACATCTGAGAACGCCTCAACACGTGGCTAACTTTGACAACTTAACAAAAATGGCGGAAATGGACTTTAAATTGCACTGAAATTCTGTCGTCATTTGCTTCGTTATCATAATTTTACTGAGGAAATGTACAGTATAACAACTAATGTTTGATAATCCGTTCCTTATAGCTAGCCTGGTAGTCTTGACCTTTAGGTAAATATTGGACCGCTTGATCGACCCAGTATAGTCACCAAGGTTAGGAAAATAATTATATACAGTACAGTATTTTCACTCGAGAGCAAGGTTTAGTGGCTGTTATATAATAATAATAACAATAATAATTAACGGTGGGTATACGTACAGTGTGAGTGACTGTGCGGATCTGGCCAGTCATAAACGGCACGGTATGGTAAAGTTTCCAGAACCAGAATATTAAATAAAAATGGTTGTTTTTTACACATCTCAACAAACATATAAAACATTTTACAGCTCAATAAACCAGGATGTGGTATTGGATATGGAACGCATGGTTAGAAGTGAGGTCACGTCCTGCCGAGCCATGATACCACCACTACCTCTCGGCAGGCAGATCTTGCTCCTGCCTTTGACTCAACACCAGATTTTGCATTTGGTGTCTGGCATGTAACTTATATTATGACGTGGACAGTCAATTACTTAGACTAATTATTAAGTCGATAAATAATTAAGATCATTTAAGTATATCTTGTAGTAGATAATTGTGACATGAAACAAAATTCACGGCGTCTCTTACTCTCATTCATGACCTCACCTCTTATTTGATTAATATAAATACATATCTAACATAGGCCCAAGGTGAATATAGAGTAGACCTTGCATAGGCCTACCTTAATATATAAAAGCGATATGGAACTGAGGTGTTCCCTAGTCAGACCACGTAACCAGCGCCACAATATTTCCCCATCTAATATGTTATGAGGACACTATATTTACCAGACTACTGACATGCCAGAATGATGGTGTTTAGTCGGGGTGATGTGCACAAGTATATTGGTTCTCCTTTTTTTCCGAGGAAGGGCGATACTCTGTATACAGTTACTGCCCTATGTTCCGACGAATCGAATCCAGGTAAAAAAAGTCACAGGAAAAAAGAAAAGTTAACCTAACCAAAATTGTGACTTTTTTCCTGTGACTTTTTTTCCTAGCCAAAATTGTTACTTTTTTTCTGTGACTTTTTTTCCTGTGACTTTATTCCCGGCCACCGACGAATGAGTTGCCGTAAGGTGTAACCAAACCCAGCCAAAAAAGTACTGTAATTCATATTCGTTAGTAGATACACATTACTGCCCATAAGCAACACCCAATCAAGAGTATTAAGACACACTCAACAGCCTACATTGCCCTAGCAGTTCTAGTGCATATAAGAACCAGGGCACCAAGTCACCCCTCAGCTGCGAATGAGGAAGTGAGATGACCAAGTGCAACACACCGACTGCGCTACACCTTACCTATGGGAGTAATTACCTGTGGACAAAACTATGCACTACTTCAATGGGACCATTTTTATATATTTACATAGGAGAGGGAAAAACAGATCTAGGAAACATACACAAAAAAAAAAAACTAGTCTTAGTTACTTCTGGTACAGCCTGTTTGAGATGTCTGCTGTCCTCTCTGCTTAGGTCTGCATTGCTCTGCCTTAGGGGAACGAGAGCATCGGCCCCAAAGCCAACAATAGTCGCAGATATTGACTATGAGGCTACAGTCACTGAATGCAGCATAGATCTGCGTCTCAACTAACTCAACACAGCTAGGGTAGCTACTTATGTATTAGGATATTTAATTTTAAGGTAATAAAATGGCGGCGAAGGTGTTGCTATTGGGGGAGGCTGGAGGCCTTTAAAAAAATGTGTTGTGCATTATGCAGCCTGAATAATAGATGCAGAATGTAGGAATGTACAGTATTTCATTAATTGATTTACAATTTATGACCATTCAAGACAGCATAAGATACGAATTGATTAAACAAGCGGTTAGGCTATTGATGACGTCACATCCACGGCGGTTGGCACATTAATGTATTACTCTGCTTCAACAACTAAGGTCTTTAAACCCCAAACGAATGTAGGATAATAAAGGGCTATTTGTATTCCTAAAAAAGAAGTCATTCGCTTAGTGAAGATTTTCCTTATATGACGAACGTTTGTGGAAATTGTTGCATATTTCTGTAAATTGGTAAATATGTAGTTGGCTCACACGGTTAATAGAGGTTTGTTGTCTTGTTGAGTTTTACTGAAACGTTTGTTTAAATGTAAAGAACGTAAAATATGGGGGGAGGTACAAAGAAACATTCTATTTATTTACTTAACAACAAGAAACCTATAGCCTCCATTGCTTTGATGAACTCACAAAAAACTATAAGTGAACTCTGCGATTTTAGCAGAATACTACCATAGTGCAACACCATAAAGTGCATAGTAGTACTGTACTCGGTTATTTTTACTGGCCTTGTATTGTACAGTAAACTTAAAGGCAATGTTTCAGTAATAACCCACGTCTATAACTTTAACAAACTTGTGAGCCTAACCAACCCTTTAAATAAGTGACCTTTGAATATATCTGAAAACGCCTTAATATATTTTAAGTAAATAATTATAATCACACGTCATCAAACCCAAATCCCTAAGCAAAGAAAATAAAAACTATCACTGAACACATCAATACTCCAGTGACCTGAACTAACCAGTAGTTATAGCTGTATAAGACAAATCAAAGAGCCGCTCAAGTTAAAACCTTCCACAAATACATAGGAAGTGACTTACCTTGATCCCTGACGGTGAAGTAGTCTCAACATCCACCATTATACATTTATACAGGTCTATAGTTACCACAAACTCGTAAAAAGCTTATACTTCACGACAAGCACTGTCTTTAACCACCAGTGGACAGAGACAAGACGGGCGGACGGGTGACAGTTCTGTCCACTACACAACTGGTCGGACAGTCATAATCCACCACAAGTAAACAACCTCTGGGAAATAAATATAAATGATGTTTCTATTAGCAGTTTATGAGTCCATTACGTAGTTTTTTATATAGTCCCAAGGTGAATATGGCGTGCCTTATAGTTTTGTGATATACCTGGCAGTGGACTCTTGTACGGTATTGGGGATAACAGTAGTACTGGTAACTTATTACTAGGGGTTTCCAAATAAGGAAATTAAGCATATTATCTTGCCATATTATAAAGAAAGAGAAACGTTTGTGATAAGATAGACTAGAATTGAGAGTTAAGAGTCACACATTCTACTGGTGTGGAAAACTTTGGCACTTGACATTTTAGTGATAGCCTGAAAGGTTTTAATTACACTTGGTTAAGCTTCATATATTATATTTTAATATTATTGTTGTTGATCTCGTATTATTATTCAGTAAGCTACATATTGTGGTTCATATTATTGGCAGTCTTATAACGGGTGATGTTATTAATATTACCAGGTACCACCTTTATAGACTACATGAACAGTGGTGTAGCTAGAGTGTGTGCCGCCCCCCCCCCCCCCCCCGTATTTGGAATGAAAGTAGGAAAGGAAACCATAGTTAATAAAGTCAATGTACTTGATAGTTTAATAAATACAGCACTGTACTGTACTGTAATGTGCAGTACTGTAAACAGGAAGATGTGACTGAAAAGGCAAGTAGAAAAACAATGTCATGGTTTAGATGGTATACCTGAATACAATGCTGTACAGGACTGGCTGGTTAATGAACATTTTTGTGATATGAAGTAAAAACAAGTCCACACCTCTGTTGGCTCGCTACATCCCCTTTAAATGGAAAACTGGTGACGTGATTCCGTTCAGGGGTCCACCTGTGAGGGACCCTCTGGGCCCCCTCCCCCATGTTTTAGTCCCCTCTCCATAGATCAAGCACATTATTGAAGTAGAAAGGACTGTACTGCGCTGCACTGAAATTAAACCACATCTTTACAAAATTTCTGCTTTAAAGGGCAATCGTATTTTTTACATTACTTGTTAAATGGCATATGTTTAAGAATTTATCAGTGTTGCCAGTGTTCAAAGTTACTTGCTTATGAGGAGATTATTATAACACCTGAGTGTACAATGATAGCCTACACCTTCCTTTTAAGCTTGATGCTTGTTACTCCCCAGTAAAAACTCTACACAAAACTGTTAAATATTTAAATTTTGTTCAGTACTGTACATCCAAGACAATAATTTTGGGTAAACATTATGTTTCAACTTGGTTGTGGTGAAATAAGATGTGAACAAGTCTTAAGGTAAGTCAAGATATTTAATTTGTTCATACAGAGAACAACACTGTCCTACCCTATACAGTATGTTACTGTATACAAGTCAACCATATATTGAAGACATGGTTGGAAATTTTTCCTTCTTCATTACATTGAAGATTCGTCTTATATAAAGTGAAGAGTAATATAGAACACTGAACCTTTATTCTTCAATTAAACCACAAGAATAACACCCCAAATATTACTTCAACATTATCATAAATACCTACGGCACATTAACTTGGTAGCTGTTAGTGGATTAATGTAAGGTAGAGAATCTTTAAGGCCAAGTGGCTGAGAGGACTGTGTTCCTACCTTGGGATCTGGAGGCCCCAGTTTGAACCTCACAAGGACAAGGTAAAAGTAATTGTTTAACCCATGGTCATTGACTCCTAAGGCCAGGGGTGTCAAACTCTTGCTATAGTGGGCCATAATAATTTCGTGGTATTAATCATTGGGGAGATATTAGCAATACAGTATACAGAAAACAATAATACAAATTCTAGATGTAAGTAACATTTCAGCTTCAATGAAATAATTGTCTGGTACTGCTGCTTCCTGACTCCTGGCACCTCCTAGTTTGGAACATTGTATCAAAGTTTGGAGCAAATGACTGGTGGGCTGAAACAACCTTGAGTACTGAATTCAAGTGTGTATCAATAAGTTATGATCACATTGTATACTCTACCAGTACAGTATTTTTATTAATGAGTTCAAAATGATACTCAACATAGTTTTATTCCATATATTACAATATAGAATATTTTAAGTGTAAGTGTTAGTTAGGAGAGTACAGTAGCGGTTCATGCCTTACGGTGTTGCAGGAGCAGCCAGTAATCTGCTGGCCGGATACATGAGTGTGGTGGACCTTACATTTGACACCCCTGCCCTAGGCACATAATTATGCATTAGGATATAGGTAGTCTTCTGTCATGGTTAAGAGAGATAAATCCGTAGCTATCTTTGTACTGTATGTAATACATAGCCAAGCTAAACTGGTTTTCTCCTGTTAGGTTCTGACAGGAGAATAATGGAGGTGTGACATTCTCTATACACTTGGCAAACTATCGGAGAAATAATATTTCTACATCGTACAGAGTCATAAGTACAGTAGTACTCCCCTTCAGCAGTACAGTACTGTGCTGTACTTCAAAGGAGGTCAATGCTCCCGCACTACTTAACCCCTTCACTGTGGGAACATCACTTTTAATATTTAATTGGGTTAACGCCAGACGATTTTATTCAGCACAGAGAGACCCTGTACACAAGGGTAACAAAATGTAAATGTACATGGATTTTACATCAGTATGTTTGTGTGCGTGTGTGTTAACAAGGTAGGTATAAAGTTCCGTAAGCCTGTAAGTGTTGAGTCACTATTTTACAGAAACTCTCATCAAACAATGTACAGTATTGTAGCTATGCCGGTAATAATCCACTTCTGTTATTTTCCTTCCATGATCTGGTAGAATTTACAACACTGTTCCAAAAACACAATGATAACAATGATATTCATTATGAAATATAATTACACTGTTTACTAGTCTTTATTGTTCATGTTCTCTAATCATATATCCTTTTATTGCAGGGATCAGTGGAGTCTTCCAGTAGCCAGCATGGTGTCAAGAGGCATTTTTCTGAGCTCAGCCCAGACAGTCCTCAGCCACAAAGCCCCGGTACACCCGAGGCTGCCAGAAGGCCTAAGAAAAAGAGGATAGCAAGCAGGCCATCCCCAGACCAAGATACGGACACAGATGAAGAAGAAATAGCAAAAAGAGTATGCTTGGAGTGCCCAGCGTCATCAGACACAGATTGTGAAACTACAAGTAGTATCAGGGGGTCATATGCATCAAGACGAAGACGATTCTTGAGAACAGCTCAGGTGTGTACTGTGTGTTTTACTCTTACTACAGTATTAAGTCGGTTTTAGAGCTGGTTTTGGTGAGATCTTAAGTCACAACCCCCGATGTTTTCAACTATAAATACCAATACAATAGTACTACCTATATAAATGTGATAGAATTACAGTATAATACAATATTTTGTACTTTCATAATGTATCCTGTACCGCACACTTTATTAGTTTTTCATGAGAACTTTTCCATTATATCCCAACAAAATTTTTGAAGATTTAAGTTAGTTTTTTTAACAAACCTAACCTAATGTACTGTATGGTACTGTGCTGTATGTACAGTAGTGCATTTATCATATTTGTGCAGCTAAGTAAAAGATGTCCAGTACAGTACAGTACATGCCAGTGGCATTACTGTACTCTCGTGTTTCTTTTAAACAAATGTGGTCTTTTGACGGGTTGACCTCATATTTACTGCTCAGGGGCAGATCCAGGTATGTCAAGGGGGAAGGGGGCACTATAATCCCCCCCCCCCCCAAAAAAAAAAATTGTTTTTTAATCTGACCAGCATCACGGGCATTTTGAGGTCATGTGCACTTGATATTAGGATATATTCTGAGGTCAATAACACTGTAATTACTTTTACTATACAAAAATGCCTGATGAAAGGAGGGTCTAGACCCCTCCCCCCCCTGCTGGTGGTTGTAGTGATATCCCCGTTAGCTGGAACAATTGGTGCAGAGCACATCCAGGAATGAGAGATTTCCGGGTAATGAGACGACTCCCTCAAACACGGAAAAAATCCCCCATCCGTGGAATTTTTCTGGGTACTGGGAAAAGTTCCCAGAATTTTCTGGAAATCGTGCATTATTTCATTCTCGGAATTTACTTCCAGACCCAGAAATTTTTGGTGGGAGAGTTTCTGGAATTTTCCAGAATTACACATTATTTCATCCTCAGAATTTGTTCCCAGACCTGGAAAAAAATTGGTGAAAGTTTCTGAAATTTTTCTTGGAATTTCCCAGAAAATGCACTTGATTTTCAACCTCGGAAAATCGTTCCCAAACCCAGAATTGAGATAAATTGTCCAGAAAATTTCCGAGCAAATTTCAGTTCTGGCTATTGGAGAGCTCCAGTTAAGAGGGGTTCCAGCTAACAGAGATACAGTACTGAGCTCCAGTTAAGAGGGGTTCCAGCTAACAGAGATACAGTACTGAGCTCCAGTTAAGAGGGGTTCCAGCTAACAGAGATACAGTACTGAGCTCCAGTTAAGAGGGGTTCCAGCTAACAGAGATACAGTACTGAGCTCCAGTTAAGAGGGGTTCCAGCTAACAGAGATACAGTACTGAGCTCCAGTTAAGAGGGGTTCCAGCTAACAGAGATACAGTACTGAGCTCCAGTTAAGAGGGGTTCCAGCTAACAGAGATACAGTACTGAGCTCCAGTTAAGAGGGGTTCCAGCTAACAGAGATACAGTGCTCTACTGTATTACTGTTTTCATAGAAAAACAGGCATAGATGAATAGTGGTTTTCATAATAAAAGGGGGTTACATATGCATCCACAGCCAAACTCCCCTTCTGACCAAATTTTTGCACTGTAATAGGAATTTAATACTATTACAGTAGTGTACTGTGCATGCAAATATTAATAAGCAGACATTGTAAATGTTCCTACAGTAAATGACAACATATACTGTGCAGTACAATACTCACTGTTGTTTTCTGCATGAGGAGAGGTTGGTGTTAGGTTCTGTACTGTACGGGTAGCCAGACTACCTAACCATTATTAGGTGGCTTGTTGCACACCAATCATGAGGCTTAATTTAAAAAAATCAATGTGGATATATTTGTAGATCATACTAATATTTCTCAGCATATTCATGAAGAGAAGCTGATGTAGGGTTAGCAGGTAGTGGCAGGGTCATGTTGGATGGAGAAGGTGGTTGCTCATAGGGGTACTGTACTATACTGTACTGCTGCTGTAAGCTGGAGTCACAGATTGAGTGTGTTTGATGTCATGGTTACAGGAGGCACACCACTGACAGCTGGTGAAGTGGGCTTGAAAAACTGTATTAATGTGGTATGAAGGATGTTGCTCTTAAGTTTGACTCGGGCAGTGATGTTCCATCTTCACACAAACCAGTTTACAAACCAGTTTTCAGAAAATTTGCTTTTATCCGGGATTTTTTTAGGCTTTACAAGGAACGGTCTGTGTATGGCAGCTAAGACCCTATAAAACCTGAGAATTCTGGGAATGGTGCACAAGTAGTGGCATGCACTTAAAATCTCTGCATCATTATCACATAAGAAAAGTGTCAGTCAATCCTTTGCTGCTTTATTGCTTGGAGTAGCCTTCTCATCCTTGGAAATGTATGTCCTGCTGGGCGAGTTGTCCGGTCTTCTCAGACTCTTCCTTGACACTGGGTCGTGCAGCTCGTTAACTTAGGGTGTGGTTGTTGTGTTGGCAACTGCTTCTACACCTTAAACAAGTTCAAGCCTAGGTGGCCCTTGGGCCGGCCATCCTTGTTACACGAGGGGCAACTATTATTATGCTTCCAGTACGATTTTGTAGCATCAACATCAGATACAGTACTTGTTGTGGTATATATCCTCAGCTGTCACCAGAGCCTTACACTCATGAGGACCTTTACAGCAGCAGCACAGTCAACACTGGCAGCCCCAGCTGTTAATTTTATGTTGTTGAGAGCTTGATGCTCTGTAACCTTGTCAAGCAATCCACTACTTGTCAAAAAAGCTCAATTGTTTTTTATTCATATTGTTCTTTTCTTTGATGTTTACAGCTTCAGCACTTCTTCACAAGTAATTGCAGAGCTTAGGAGCACTGACCTTTGAATTTGGTGTTAGATCCAAATAATAAATATTTTTTCCAGTTTTCTAACACCGGGTTCATTATTCTTGTCATCATTGTGGCTAAAAATATACAGTACAGTAGTTGCCAGTTTAACAGCTCTCCTAACTTTGTCAGCATTCCTTTTAATAGTACACATGCCCAACCAAGCCGTACAGCTGTTTCACCATTTTCAAGAGTCTTCAGTGCAGTACCAGTATCTCCAACTTAAGAATACTGTAGTGAAGAGCATAGGAAATACGAGGTAGTTTAGAGAGCCAAACATATAGGGTACTGAGTCATAGATTTGACTTGGAAAATTACCTTCTGCTAATTTTGTCATTTGAAAGTGATTCTTATGATAGAATGCTGATAAAGTGTATAGGGAGGAGAGGAGATAAAGAGAGCCAGAATGATGGAAAGGCAACTAAGTGAAAGATACCGTGAGAATATTTGATAGAAGAGGTTATTGTACTAAAAAAATTGTAGAGGAGGGCTGCAAAGTGCTGTGTTATGGTCACACTTTTCTAGAGAGAACGAAACATCACTAGTTGTTCATGTGTACCTGCTAACCTCTCACTAGTTGTTCATGTGTACCTGCTAACCTCTCACTAGTTGTTCATGTGTACCTCCTAACCTCTCACTAGTTGTTCATGTGTACCTCCTAACCTCTCACTAGTTGTTCATGTGTACCTCCTAACCTCTCACTAGTTGTTCATGTGTACCTGCTAACCTCTCACTAGTTGTTCATGTGTACCTGCTAACCTCTCACTAGTTGTTCATGTGTACCTGCTAACCTCTCACTAGTTGTTCATGTGTACCTGCTAACCTCTCACTAGTTGTTCATGTGTACCTGCTAACCTCTCACTAGTTGTTCATGTGTACCTGCTAACCTCTCACTAGTTGTTCATGTGTACCTGCTAACCTCTCACTAGTTGTTCATGTGTACCTGCTAACCTCTCACTAGTTGTTCATGTGTACCTGCTAACCTCTCACTAGTTGTTCATGTGTACCTGCTAACCTCTCACTAGTTGTTCATGTGTACCTCCTAACCTCTCACTAGTTGTTCATGTGTACCTGCTAACCTCTCACTAGTTGTTCATGTGTACCTGCTAACCTCTCACTAGTTGTTCATGTGTACCTGCTAACCTCTCACTAGTTGTTCATGTGTACCTGCTAACCTCTCACTAGTTGTTCATGTGTACCTGCTAACCTCTCACTAGTTGTTCATGTGTACCTCCTAACCTCTCACTAGTTGTTCATGTGTACCTCCTAACCTCTCACTAGTTGTTCATGTGTACCTCCTAACCTCTCACTAGTTGTTCATGTGTACCTGCTAACCTCTCACTAGTTGTTCATGTGTACCTGCTAACCTCTCACTAGTTGTTCATGTGTACCTGCTAACCTCTCACTAGTTGTTCATGTGTACCTGCTAACCTCTCACTAGTTGTTCATGTGTACCTGCTAACCTCTCACTAGTTGTTCATGTGTACCTGCTAACCTCTCACTAGTTGTTCATGTGTACCTGCTAACCTCTCACTAGTTGTTCATGTGTACCTGCTAACCTCTCACTAGTTGTTCATGTGTATCTCCTAACCTCTCACTAGTTGTTCATGTGTACCTGCTAACCTCTCACTAGTTGTTCATGTGTACCTGCTAACCTCTCACTAGTTGTTCATGTGTACCTGCTAACCTCTCACTAGTTGTTCATGTGTACCTGCTAACCTCTCACTAGTTGTTCATGTGTACCTGCTAACCTCTCACTAGTTGTTCATGTGTACCTGCTAACCTCTCACTAGTTGTTCATGTGTACCTGCTAACCTCTCACTAGTTGTTCATGTGTACCTGCTAACCTCTCACTAGTTGTTCATGTGTACCTGCTAACCTCTCACTAGTTGTTCATGTGTACCTGCTAACCTCTCACTAGTTGTTCATGTGTACCTGCTAACCTCTCACTAGTTGTTCATGTGTACCTGCTAACCTCTCACTAGTTGTTCATGTGTACCTCCTAACCTCTCACTAGTTGTTCATGTGTACCTGCTAACCTCTCACTAGTTGTTCATGTGTACCTCCTAACCTCTCACTAGTTGTTCATGTGTACCTGCTAACCTCTCACTAGTTGTTCATGTGTACCTGCTAACCTCTCACTAGTTGTTCATGTGTACCTGCTAACCTCTCACTAGTTGTTCATATGTACCTGCTAACCTCTCACTAGTTGTTCATGTGTACCTGCTAACCTCTCACTAGTTGTTCATGTGTACCTGCTAACCTCTCACTAGTTGTTCATGTGTACCTGCTAACCTCTCACTAGTTGTTCATGTGTACCTGCTAACCTCTCACTAGTTGTTCATGTGTACCTGCTAACCTCTCACCACTCTCATCTTGTCAACAGGTTTTGAGACAGTCTGGGCTGCTGAATATAACCATGAAGACGGCAGAACTGCTGCGCAAGAACCAAGTGTTACAGCGAGAAATTGAGAACTTACAGAGAGAAACCAGATCATTTGTTTTATCAGTTTTGTCCAACCCAGAAAATCGTCATATTCTTGACAACATTCGCTCTGGGGCCCAGTTGTATGAGGTGAGTACTTGTCATGTGAAGAAGCCATTGTCAAACATGATGAACAGTATGCCATTTTTGGTCATCAGTAACAATATCCAATATGTGAATCACCAACACACTTTACACACTATTATAGATACTAACCACAGAATAGTCACCTCTTCCTGTGTATATATTTATATATAATTACTGTATGTTCACTCCCCCAAGAAGTATCTTTACGGGAGGTCCGATGAATTTCAAAATGAACACGGTGACTCCTGTTGTCTCGGAAGGGTTGTCCAAATCCCTTTCCTGTTGTGTCATAATGTCTCACAAAATTGTAAAAGATACTTTTTGGAGCAAGTGTACGCAACGAAAAAATCCTGGGATTAGAAAAAATTAGTTTGTAGTGAGGGAGAACATGAGGTAGATAAATAGATAAGGGGATTTAAAGTATATAAGGTAAACAAATACAGTAGTACAGTATATAAGAATTAAAGTACAGTACAGTATTGTGAAGTTGTGGTTTCTTATGATTTATATATATGATTTAATTGTTTGCTAAAGTTTTCAGTATGTTGTGTGAAGTGTATGACATTGTATTTAAACAATTTAAAGTATGTCGGTAATATCTCTGTTAGCCCGAATCCCTCAGACGCTGAACTCTCCGATTGCCGGAATTAAATTTTCTCGGGGATTGGGGAGCTTTTTCTTCCGGGATTGAGAGATGAAAATCGAGCACATTTTCCAGAAATTCTGAAAACAGGGAATTCCAGGGATGGTGGATATTTTTCAGGAACTTCCGAGAAATTTTTCCGTTAATTTGAAAATTCTGGGGATGATGGATTTTTATCCAGCTTTGAGAGTCGTCTTATTACCCGGAAATTTCTCATTCCCATAAGTGCTGTGCACCAATTGTTCCGTCTAACTGAGATATAACTGTAATATAATTTCTCACACAGGTCGTTGTCCCGGGCTCACAGCGCATCATGTCAGTCTCCACTCATCCCACTGATGTTAATATGAACTCGGCATCTTCAACCTTGTCAGATGACATGTCCAACGATAGTATATCATCACACAGCAATATGTCGTCACCCTCGCCACCCCCTACGGTTTCAAGCTCATCTGACGACGCCTCCTCTTTATCAGAGGACATTGAGTCATCAGAAGAAGAGAATTTATCCCCACCAAAAAGTGTGTTTAATTCTGAGCATTAGTCTCAGGTCTCAAGAGTATCAAAACAGTAGACAAATAGAACAAAACAGTACATTAAGTTATTATCAGTCACTGAGTAAGAGTGGCTTAAACAATTATATACTGGATTTTCTGAAAGACTACTACAGTGACATTCAACAGTGTACTGGACGACTTCTTTCATATAAATCCATTGGTTGTAAATCTTGGATGATGGAAAACACTTGAGGGTTTTTCTCTCACTGATTGTGATATGTTTATTTGTGCACCTTTAACTTATTTTGTGGATGCAATGGACACTTAGCAATACACACCCTTTATTCTTGAGGTGTTTTAACAGGCACAACTGAATGCTGTTTGACTTCCCATATTCCATTATTCTCTTAGGATTGGTAAAAGTGTGAGATGTAACACCAGAAGTTTTAGATAGTGCATGAGGTAAGAGCAGAATACATTCAGCCAACACAGAATGGCATTCAATTCATTCCATATGGAAGTTAGGTGGTGTTAGTGAATTACCAACTCATCTGACTTCGGTAGATGAACCAAAATTGCTGTGTTTGTAGAGCACTGATTTTATTTTGATGTGATGAATGAAATTTCAATTGGCTGCATTAATATAATTTCTGTTACGTCTGTTTGATCTTTTTTTTTTTTGTATGGAAATTTTTGTCATTTTTAAATAGCTCAAGTAGTTCCTAATACAGTACAGTATTTCTAATTTATGAGTTAATTTGAAGTCTCCTTTTCAGTTGTCAAGTAATGCATAGACAGTATTTGTTACTTTTTTTGTACATTTGTTTTCTCCAAGACATTTGACCAAGATTTTTGAATATGAGACAAAATGTATGATTGTGTTTATAAATATAAATTTCAAACCCATAACAGTACATTACTTTCACTCAGAGCTTCATGATCAGGTTGTGCATGTATAAAGGGAGATTCTTTCCTGGTTAATAGTCATCAAAATTGAATCAGCTGCTGCATGAATTGTGAAATAAGAGGAATGTTTATGGTATACAGTAAACCCTTGCTATTTGCCCCCTGCGAATGGTGCGAATAGCAACTTATACTACCTTAGTGCACTACTGTATACCTATAGTGTGTATGAGAAACTTAAGTCACCAATACTACTCTCCTTCATATGTGGAAGTTTGGAGCTTGATGAAGTGTATTGTACAGTAGAATGAAACCTGGTTACTGAAGCAGAGGGAGATCATCAGGAGCACTGTTGGAAGAGGGTGATGCAGTGGTGGTTGATGGAAAGGCGGGTGGTAGAGAGGCGTGGCTGGGAGGTGGGTGGTAGAGCAGCAGCTGACTGAGTAGGTAAGCGAAAGAAATCAGCTGGGCGAGCTGCTAGTTCATTCTTGTAAAACATCGTGATTGGTAGTTGTTTCCTCTTAGTTTTGAGGTTTATAAATGTTTCACTCCACTAGCATCACTAGCACTGACACTAGGCAGTCTTTTAGGGGCCATTTCACCCACAAACACTAACGATTTCAGTACAACACTAAGAGATGCTACATCGCAGGCAATGTTTGAGCACAAACAAAGGGAGAGGAGACACTGCTTGCACGTGGGGGTGACTAGTTGCACTGCGGGCAGGCTCATAAGCTAGCCACCATCTGCTTACCGTGAATATTCAAAATCTCAAACCCACGAGTAGCAAGGGTTTACTGTACAGATAATTCTGATTTGCAGTTCATATAATGTGGGGTGCAAAAGTGTAACTTCGTGTGAGGATGTCCCTAGTGTGGTACTATGGTACAGTACAAGGATGTCCCCTGTATGGTACAGCACAAGGACATCCCCAGTATGGTCCAGTACATTATGTGTCGTCCAGTTCCAGGTGCTCACATTCACTTAAAGACGTTCCACTCTCCGCAGCATGTTGAGTGAGAGTCTTGGGTTAATATTTATACTACATGTGATTCTCATTTCTAGCTGAAATATGGCTTTTATATTATTGTTAATTAGTTGGGATAAGCTTAACACAATTTACTCTGGTCAGATTTTACATATATCCTGTCTCTGATGTCTTTTATATTTTATGAAATTAACCATACCTAATTATGCTTCAGTGAACTAACTACATAGCTTACACAACACCTTTGTCATATATTTGCAAATGTCAACATTCTTTATGAGAAGCACATAGCAGTACTTCATCATGTGTTGTTGTTTCAGTCTCCTGTAACACAGTTGCCCTACAGTCTTCATGGTACAGTACTCGTTTACTGTACTGTATTTCTATAAATCATATGGGTTCCCACCTTGCACTTGTACCTTTAAAAGTATAAGTAACTTTTATAATCTTTTAGAACTCTCACTTCAGATTCCTTTCCATTGATATTATATGCAATTAAACATAATTTGACAAGACTGGAAGACATTCATAAGGAAGAGTTTTAGGTACTTTGTCAGACATATGGATATTTTATTTTATATTTTTTTAAAGTAAAGGATGTCTGTTGTCTCATATTTATAACATACAATACTGGCATCAGTCTTGATTTCCCCTTGGAACTATTATGTAGTCTGATCAGGAAAATGGTCAATATATATTAGCCATGACATATTAATGAATCCCCAGATGTATTCTCAGAAGCAAGCATGATTTAGAGTTTGTTTTGTTGTGTCTCACCATAGATACAATTATCTCACTCTTCATATACACATTTGTTTAACGATGCGTACCAGTTTCTTTACACTGTACTTTCTTTCAAGAATTTATAATACTGTAGTAAGAAAGACACAAAATTTTATGAATAATTTTTTCACATTTTGCATTTCTGTCCAGTACTTACAGTTGCCTTTTCCAATTATATTTTGATGACTCCTAAACTAACAATATGTTAGACATGAACTACAGCCACAAGCAGTGGATTGTTCACACAAAGCTGTACTTCTCAATATGTATATGCTGTACAGTATAGGAATTGTTAAGCATTTTAGAAAAGATTAATCTGTGCCACACAGGAGATACCTTAGTATAAGATTTTGTAAATGAAAAGTCTCAGATGTTTTAAAGAAACTAAAACTAAATACACTGTACAGTACATTTGATTTATATACTTGAGGGGTGTGAAGAGCAGGAAAATCATCCCATTGGAAGTTATAAATGATATCAGAGTTGTGTGTGACACCTTTTTGGAAATACTGTACAGTACTGTACAGATACGTCAATTTGATCTGATGTTACAGAAAAGGTTCCCTGGACACTGGTAAGAGTGACCTCGAGTTATACATTAATAAATTATTATCAACATACTGTTCAATATAGCCCATGCTCATGAAAAAGTATTTTGTTACAAAGATGTTTTAGCAGTATGTAAGAATGACTCAACTTTTAGTTGTGACCTCTCACCACCAGTGGGAAAAGGCTTACAAAACAAGGAAACCTAATTATATAAGTGTTATTGTTGCCAATATATTTTTTCTTCTTCTCGTACCTTACATGATGAAGGTAAAGGGGGGAACTACTCTGAAGGTTCACTACAAGTCTCCAAACATTAATTTGATACAATAAAGCTTTAGTAATTTGTAAAGTGTGACTCTGACTTATATTGAGGTGAAGAACACTTTGGTGTGCATACTGCTGCTTGGTCTGTCATATGTCTAACTTGGCATAAGGTGCAGAAGGTCTATCTCTGGTGCTAAATGTGTGCTATTGCTAGGTTCATAGGACTGGACTCTTTTGCACTGAAACTCTCCACAAACTATCCTGGACTATTAGATGGAAGACATATGATAGTTTTTCTTTCTGACATTATTTTAACAAAGCTTAGTCTGATGTTTATATCAAAGGAAATTTATTTTGAAATGTTATAATTTTTAAAATATTGTAAACATTTTTTATGGTACTGGCAAGCACAGTACAGTCATTATTTTAATCACTGTATATGTGTACAGGAATAGAAGTTCGAGTGAACTTCTACTGTACTAAAATGAGGATTTTTTTCTAATTGGTAGATAACTCCATTGTCTTGAACTTTGTCCTACTCCACAAATACTTGTACAGTACTGTATATGTTATTTCATCCTTTTAAGAATTAATACTCACAGATTGTATTTCTTCAGACTATTTGGTCTTCATGGTTTAAGCATTCATTCACTGCAGATATCTGATTATTATCCAGATGTCTAATTAACTCTTGTCATTGCTTTGAAGTAAATTATTATGGAAAAAAGGATAATACTGAAGCTATCTTATGGACCTAAACTGTGCATTTACTGAAAAGATTGTGTAGAAAAAGTCCTTCTTACATATGAGCTTAAATGAAAAACTTTTGTTAATATATATATATATATATATATATATATATATATATATATATATATATATATATATGCTGATAACCACCAGGAAAGAAGAAAACACGAAGTTCCCAAGCGCTTTCGTGTAATTCACATCTTCAGGGGTGAATTACACGAAAGCGCTTGGGAACTTCGTGTTTTCTTCTTTCCTGGTGGTTATCAGCATATACCTAGATCACTCGCACCTACAGTGATTTACTTGCATATATATATATATATATATATATATATAGATATATATATATATATATATATATATATTATTTCTCTTGGTTATAAACCAAATTAAGTTAGGAGTTTAGTCTTTGTGGTTTTTCAAATGTAATTTTTATTTTCAATGATAATCATTCAATACTCTTAATAGATCATTTGTTCTGAAGGAAAACTGATATCAGTATGACCGACCTCCTTGACCTTGTGTTGGTGTCATCACTGTGCAGTATTACCGGTAAAGTCTTTGTGTTTGGTTTAAGTCTTCAACTAACAAGCAGAACTTACTTAAATTTAAATATTAATAGTTTGAAGGAGATAATTTAATGTGGCACTTACTTCCATGATGCCAAATGTTTATCTTTTATCCCAAACATAGTACAGTACAGTACAGTACAGTACAGTACAGTATAAAATAAGTTCAATAAGATGCAGTATAGTACTGTACATATGATTACTCTAACTAAAAGTTTTACCTACCAGGTTAACTTTGTATCTCATAATGGGACCACCTCACCTCACCTATTTACTGATGCAATTTTCATGCTTAGTTATAATAGTCATTTTACCAAACATGCTTCATTGTTCAGCAGCATTGGGTATGTTGGCTAAGAAATGCAGAATGTTGCCAAATGATTTTTAAAAGGTAAAACTAATATGTATAACACTGCATTTTGTTTCAAACATTTACAGTAATCTATCAGTCATAAAGAATACTATGATTGTTTGTTACCAGTCTGTTGTCCATCACTACCATTGTTGTTGCTCATGAAAAGTCCCTAAAAACACATCGAAATTCTACAAGTCATTTTACTCTGTGGAATCTTGTTCATTTCCATAGTTAGGGATAGTACAATGTGTAATGTATCCCTTTCTTAGTAGCAACAGGGCAGTGAAGCCAGACATTAAGCATAAATGTACTTATTATATTCACATGATGGTCCACATTGTTTACTTCTGAATAATAATCAATAATTTCGTACAGTACATACAAGGAAGGGTTTAAACCATATTTTCTTAAGAGCCGTAGACAGCAAGTTCATAATTATCAAAGGCAGGAAGTATTTAATAAGCCATTTATATTGTTTTTGAAGGCTAGACACAGTTAAGAATATAAAAGAATCACTTTTGACTGATATTTATTAAGTTTTCTTCATAATATACAGTAATACAGTACAGCTATTAGCTTTAATGTACAGTTGCAGAAATGTGTTCCTACGCCGCTGTGGTAACCTGTGTCTCCAAACAGCCATCCTATACAACCTTAAACCTATTCACCAATCATGTCGGTCATTACACTACCAATACCCATTCATTCATATACAGTATAGTGATACTACTACTACAACATTGCTGTTTGGAGACATGGGGTGTAGGAACACATTTCCCCAACTACCAAAAACACTGCATGAATAGCTTTCTTGAACTTGTATTTATGTTCTTCATATTTCTAAAAAGCTATTATGACAAATGGTCTATAATTCAAAGTTCTGTCTTGTTAATATTCTGCTCACCAAATTTTAAGTAGATTACAGTAGGTTACATCATATGTGTCCATGTTGTCTCCTCTTGATGGGTGCTGCATCATATGTATCCATGTTGTCTCCTCTTGATGGGTGCTACAACATATGTATCCATGTTGTCTCCTCTTGATGGGTACTACAACATATCGTATCCATGACCAGTTGTGTACAGTATGTTACCTTCTTTAACATAAACAAAAGGAAGAAGAAATATTGCATCCTCTACAGCTGTAATAAAGTAACCAACACAAAAACAATTTAAGTATCATATCTACTTTGACTTCTGTTTCCATTAAAGCTCAAAATAGCAAATTGTCTTAAATTATGCCCTATACTGTACAACCATGAAGAGGATAAACTTTGGTGCTGACTCCTGTTGCTTCCTTTCATAGCAGTAAGACAGTGGTGAAAGGTCCTTGAAATAAGATAATCCTGTCCATCCCTTTTAATACAAATGTTTTAATTTGTAATACAGTATGTAAATAAATTGAAAGGCAAAGTTGTGTTGCAGATATACCAGACAGTTCTAGCCATCTCCAAAAATATTGCGTGTATCAACGACTGAGGGAAGCATCCTTGGGGGCCTCGTGACATGTAAGACTGGCACATGACGGGAGAGATTTTTCACTTGATTAGTTATCTGTCTTTGTCTAATTTTTAGTGTATTATTAAAGAGATTGTTGATTGTGAATATAATACAATATTGTACAGTATTCATACAACTCTGAGGCACAGTGCTAATATGTCATTGAAAGTTGCTTTAGAGTATTGCTTGTGCCATGCATACTTGTCACGAAAAACTCCTTGAGAAGAAATGTCTTCTTCACGACAGGATATTCTGAGAAATTATCTCTGTAAAAGTGTATAACTAAATTACTAAAAAGGAACTGTAATATTAAATACCTTAGTGCAATTTGTGTCATATGTTGTAAATTAGTTTTTTTTTAAATGAAAATGCTTCTTTTGTCACTGGTACAAATTATTTGTTGTAAATTATTGCCTGCATATTGTAGTTGTCCTTATTTTCTTTTGGATAATAAAATAAAAAGGAATTTATTGAATGCAATATACTGAGTTTTATAACAATTTAATGATAGGTATTTTTTATTATACTGTACAGATGTAAGAAATCGGGATCTGTTCTTATTTAATGTTGTTTACTGATTAAAGCGAGCGGATACAGCACTTGCCTCCTGTTCTAAGAGCAGGTGTTTTGATTCCCGGTGTTCCTAATTCACCCAGCTGAAAATATGTACCTACATTTACAACTTGGGGGAGTGAATGCAGTCGAGTGCAGTACCAGCCATGCTGCCTCCTTGTGCTGTAGGCTTAGTATACTGTACAGTGAAGAAAGTCATAGTAGGTACGGTATATAAAGTACTGTAGTTTTACCTTGAGAAGTGACCACTGAGGGCCCCCATCTCATTGGACCCCCACTAAACTCTGAGGGGCCCTGGTGGTGCCCTGAGACCCTTTGCCAAAGAGTGGAAGCCTCCCCCTCTGAATGGTTTCATCAGATAAAATAAAGGGAAAGTTTGGTCTTTTTTAAAAATTCTCATAAGGGATCAAATGTAGAGGCGTAAAATGTTCCCAACCTTTACGATAAGACAATATAATTACACAGTGGATATTAACTGTAAAGTAAGCCTAATATTATATACGATTAAATTATTAACATCATATACATTTAATTTATATTTTAAGAATCAATCACTAGAGACCCTGATTAACATGAAGCACACACACTATTGAAGGACAGAAATTTGAAAGATATTTGACATTTACAGATTCCTCTTTCTTCTGAGGATCCCAATTTAAATTCCTTTGTCAGCGGCCCATTAAAGTTGAAAAGGCGGCAGAAAAACAACAAAGATGGTGAATAATGCAGAACCATGTGAATATTACTGTAAGTTCATTTTACCTTAAGAATAGCACCTGAATTTTGCCTGGGGGGGTTCGGTTAGGTTTGATTAGGATATGTTAGATTAGATTAGGTAAGGTTAGATTATATTATAAGGTAGATTAGGTTAGGAGAAATTAAAACGGTTAATCTTAAGATTTTAAGGCGATATAAGCTGGGGTGCTTGATCTTCATGTGATCCGTATACCATGGCTCATTGAAATACCTGTACAGTATAAACACTGAGAAAGATGGGGAATTGCTAAGCTATTTAACCCATGGATAGTCAATTAATTTTACCTAAGTCGTGCTCAGATGGTCAAAGACTTTCCACATTCTTTTTGTTGGCTAAAAGGACCCCCAAAGGACCTGTGGTAACAGTGAAAAGCACACCTATAAGCTCCTTACCTGGGCAGTCGCGGGCGTTGCTAACTTGCCTATGTATTCAGTGTCTTTTAGAAATACCAACGTGTGTATTACCACTTTCACTTCCTTATGTTATTTACTTATCAATATAACTATAAATTTTGTTCTATATATATACGCCATGTACTGTACATACTCTGGAAGCACAAAGTCTGATAAAGGAGAATAAAAATTGAGAAAGATGGGAGGGAATTGGACCATAAATAACAAAAAAAGTTTAAACATTCCCTAAATCTGGTTATGTAGGCGATAGGGAGCTAAATATACTGAAATATGTAACTAGGAAGTGAAATGGAAGAATTGTATGAGGAAGGTGAAAGACTGTGTTGGAGGAAGGACTTTTAATCACACACGCTAAGCAATTCCATACCCTCAACAACAACTACAAGAAATCAAGGAAAAGTAATTATATTAAAATTGGTTCATCTCCTCATTGTTTTTGGAAGGTATTAGGCTAGTTATGCCCTGTAGTGATGTCATTTCCGGCCCTCCAGCCTTCCCCCACGACGCCATTGTATTGCTGACGTGAACAAGGTGATCCGTATTACTGTGGTGATTACTGGAGCTTTTAGGTAAGAGTACAAGTATTCTAGGACAATTATATTCATTTGGTTTAACACTCCACGAGAATAAGTTAGAGGTGTACAAATACAAGTGGTGTAAGGAGTAATTATAGGTTACTAAGAAAAGTTGTTAGATGATGAGATATACCTAGAACTGGACTCCAAAATATTGTGGGATATTATGGGCAAACTTGTAAAAAAAAACTACCTAATGGGGCAGAAAGGTTAGCACCAGAACCAGGTTTATATATTTCGTTCATATTTTCCAGTTTTATGTTGGATGATGATAATTAATACAATATATACAACTTTTGGTAAGTTTTTCCTTCACATGACTATCTTATGAATTTTATCTATGTGATCAATAGTTTAAATATTTTATTCTGTGATGTTTCCCTTGTAATGACCTAAAGTTTACCTACCCTCCTGGTGGACCCCCGGCATATATAAGCTGTTTGTAAGGGCAACGTCATACATTAAGTGTCTTAGAATTGTCTAAACTATTGATTGCATAGATAAAATTCCTAAGATTACATGGTTGTGTGAAAATAAAATACCCAACTTTTTGCTTTAATTATATATATTTCTTCCTTTTCTCTATATCAGATCATAAATCACCTGTAGTGGACAGGGCCTGAAGGATGAGGGAAACTGCGTGGTAAAAACTGATCATATTACACAAACCAACTGTCCATGTGCTTTGTATGGAAGAAACTGAATTTTTACCGTAAGTTTACTGCCCAAAAATCTGGCCAGGCCTCACGTGTTGTCCTCTTGATAGTAAACAAACTCTGAATAGCAAATCCCATATATTTGTTTTCATTCTGTGGGGTTCAAAGCCCACAATATGGGTTATGATTAATTTCCAATAACTTATGAGTAGCATTGGTTAATAAATGAACTGTATCACGTCGTGTTGTATCACCAGTTATTTGTGCTTGTGGAGGATGTAACCGCCAGTCAGGCCGTTAAAGGATAATCAGACTTGTCACGTTAAACTCAAACGTTGTAATTCGGTCAAACCTGTTGAATACAATTCATTTTAGTTTTAAAACTAAATCACATATGACAATCATAGCTATGTAATTAGTCTAATCTTAACACTTACAATGAGTACTTAATTTGCCATATTTTATGTTGTCACAATTTTTTTTTTGGGGGGGGGGGAGGGGCCACTCCCCTACATCCTTGTGTAAGGTGAAGCGCAGAAGCGTTTACAGCGCCCAACAGGGAAGCATGCTAAGTTCATGCTTGTCTTTATGTCTCATGAGTTAAGGGCGTAGAAGCCTGAAGAGTCAATGGTTTATGTCATCAAGTTATTGGAAGCTCCAACAACTTGTCCCTGAATACGAATTCGCAATTTTCGACTTACACCAGGTACCTACTGTACTGCTAGGTGAACAGGGACTAATGGGGGCTAGGAAGTATGTCCAAACAACTTCCACCGGCCCGGGAATCGAACTCATGACAACTCGCTTGCGAAGGCAAGAGCGGTACCACTCTACCACCAGCACCCCTTCTTGTCACAATGATAAACGATGTAAAACGATACAATGGACACAGTCTACCTGTGTACACAATAAGTACCAGTTAAACTTACGTGTTGAAAGTCTCAAGAGAAACCAGGTTAGGTGTTGCCTCTGTGGTCCGAATAGCTACAGTGCCAATACCCTGCTGTCGCCTCCCCAACCCTCTCTCGATGGGCGAGGGCTGAGTCAGGTGATTGTACACAAACAAGCTCCCTTACTACCAGCCAGCACCTCACCTCCTCTAGGTCTCATCTTCCACCATCTCTACACACTGTGTACGGGCAGGCACACCCAATAAACATGACATGACTTACAGCCTAACATAGTGTTTGTTTATGTGTCATCCTCCTCATTACTGCTTGCGGTAACAGAGGATGAAGTCCTCCTCCAAGAGTTCATCTGTCAACATTGTCTAATTGGCAGGACGTGCCAATAACCGGTCGTACTCCCACACCCCGTAAATTACACCATGCCGCTTCAAGATAGTTGCTTCATTGGTACCAGATATCGTATTGTGTTCAAGATCATAATACGTATTAGTATCCGGAAATTTTGGTTCAATTCCATAATTTATTTCTAGTGCCAGTGTGATAGGAAAACACACTGAAGATCGCCAACATCATTAGAAAGTTATATACTGTATACAGTGTGTGGCACTACTAATGTACTGTTGTTATAGCGCGGTGGACGGGCAGCTCGTAATACGCCGTCTGATCAGCTGGTTCACAAAAGCTGATTGTAATAAACATGACGAAGATTAATTAGCTAACCTAGAAATTAGAATTTATGAAGGTAACTGAACGCGTTTTGGCATCTGAAAACGATATACGTGCACAGGTTTTTAAAGCCAGCAAAGTATGTGTACAGTATAATAGTTTACGGTAACACTTTATCGTTCCTGCACATCTTAACTAACTATTGTAGAGACTTATTTTCAGGTAAAGATGTTCCTTACACCATGATTATAGCCCATATCTACATCAGGAATTGTAACCTCAGTTTTTATCATTTTTTTGTAGTTTTCTTTAAGTAAGTCCTCGTCAATCACCGCCTTGGTTACACTGTTGTTGCCAGTGATCACGACCTAGTATAATTTATAATTTATTTTAATATTTATATGGGTAGTCATTGTTAGTGTTTATAATGTGTATTTTTTTAATATTTTACATTATTTTTCTAACATATTGTTGCGCAAATATGTAATACGAAATGTCATTTAAATAACGACTTACTCCGACGTAAAATGGTTTACCAGCCAACCAAGTTAACTTGTTTAAACCTTCCTGTCTTACAGTACTTTTTAGATACGTTTAGCTTCGGTTGGGTTTGGTTGATTCGTTTACCTTAGGTTGGGTTTGGTTGATTCGTTTAGCTTAGGTTGGGTTTGGTTGTTTCGTTTAGCTTAGGTTGGGTTTGGTTGATTCGTTTACCTTAGGTTGGGTTTGGTTGATTCGTTTACCTTAGGTTGGGTTTGGTTGATTCGTTTACCTTAGGTTGGGTGTGGTTAGGTTAGGTTAGCTTAGGTTGGGTTTGGTTGATTCGTTAAGCTTAGGTTGGGTTAGGTTAGGTTAGCTTAGGTTGGGTTGGGTTTGGTTGATTCGTTTAGCTTAGGTTGAGTTTGGTTGATTCGTTTACCTTAGGTTGGGTTTGGTTGATTCGTTTAGCTTAGGTTGGGTTTGGTTGTTTCGTTTAGCTTAGGTTTGGTTGATTCGTTTACCTTAGGTTGGGTTTGGTTGATTCGTTTACCTTAGGTTGGGTGTGGTTAGGTTAGGTTAGCTTAGCTTAGGTTGGGTTTGGTTGATTCGTTAAGCTTAGGTTGGGTTAGGTTAGGTTAGCTTAGGTTGGGTTTGGTTGATTCGTTTAGCTTAGGTTGGGTTTGGTTAGGTTAGGTTAGCTTAGGTTGGGTTTGGTTGATTCGTTAAGCTTAGGTTGGGTTAGGTTAGGTTAGGTTAGCTTAGGTTGGGTTTGGTTGATTCGTTTAGCTTAGGTTGGGTTTGGTTAGGTTAGGTTAGCTTAGCTTAGCTTAGGTTGGGTTTGGTTGATTCGTTTAGCTTAGGTTGGGTTTGGTTGATTCGTTTAGCTTAGGTTGGGTTTGGTTGATTCGTTTAGCTTAGGTTGGGTTTGGTTGTTTCGTTTAGCTTAGGTTGGGTTTGGTTGATTCGTTTACCTTAGGTTGGGTTTGGTTGATTCGTTTACCTTAGGTTGGGTTTGGTTGATTCGTTTACCTTAGGTTGGGTTTGGTTGATTCGTTTACCTTAGGTTGGGTTTGGTTGATTCGTTTAGCTTAGGTTGGGTTTGGTTGTTTCGTTTAGCTTAGGTTGGGTTTGGTTGATTCGTTTACCTTAGGTTGGGTTTGGTTGATTCGTTTACCTTAGGTTGGGTTTGGTTGATTCGTTTAGCTTAGGTTGGGTGTGGTTAGGTTAGGTTAGCTTAGCTTAGGTTGGGTTTGGTTGATTCGTTAAGCTTAGGTTGGGTTAGGTTAGGTTAGCTTAGGTTGGGTTTGGTTGATTCGTTTAGCTTAGGTTGGGTTTGGTTGATTCGTTTAGCTTAGGTTGGGTTTGGTTGATTCGTTTAGCTTAGGTTGGGTTTGGTTAGGTTAGGTTAGCTTAGCTTAGGTTGGGTTTGGTTGATTCGTTTAGCTTAGGTTGGGTTTGGTTGATTCGTTTAGCTTAGGTTGGGTTTGGTTGTTTCGTTTAGCTTAGGTTGGGTTTGGTTGATTCGTTTACCTTAGGTTGGGTTTGGTTAGGTTAGGTTAGCTTAGCTTAGGTTGGGTTTGGTTGATTCGTTTAGCTTAGGTTGGGTTTGGTTGATTCGTTTAGCTTAGGTTGGGTTTGGTTGATTCGTTTACCTTAGGTTGGGTTTGGTTGATTCGTTTACCTTAGGTTGGGTTTGGTTGATTCGTTTACCTTAGGTTGGGTTTGGTTGATTCGTTTAGCTTAGGTTGGGTTTGGTTGTTTCGTTTAGCTTAGGTTGGGTTTGGTTGATTCGTTTACCTTAGGTTGGGTTTGGTTGATTCGTTTAGCTTAGGTTGGGTTTGGTTGATTCGTTTACCTTAGGTTGGGTTTGGTTGATTCGTTTACCTTAGGTTGGGTTTGGTTGATTCGTTTAGCTTAGGTTGGGTTTGGTTGTTTCGTTTAGCTTAGGTTGGGTTTGGTTGATTCGTTTACCTTAGGTTGGGTTTGGTTGATTCGTTTACCTTAGGTTGGGTTTGGTTGATTCGTTTAGCTTAGGTTGGGTTTGGTTGTTTCGTTTAGCTTAGGTTGGGTTTGGTTGATTCGTTTACCTTAGGTTGGGTTTGGTTGATTCGTTTACCTTAGGTTGGGTTTGGTTGATTCGTTTACCTTAGGTTGGGTTTGGTTGATTCGTTTACCTTAGGTTGGGTTTGGTTGATTCGTTTAGCTGAAAAAACGAGAAAATTACGTTACAATTTCTGTACAAAAAATTAAGATAATTAGTTTGGGTAAAGTAGAGTGAGGTTTAAGTTCTCCATTGGCTGTACAGTATTATAAGACAGTTTAAGGATTCCCAGATGGCAAGAGACGTTACGAGAGAGTTGAGCCTTAACTCAGGTGTCGAGGATAGAGATGGGATGCCATAACAGTATGTTTAAAGGAATAACACTAAGCGCACAGTTTCCGATTATTGAGACGATGGGTAATGTTTAAAACTCAAAAACCTCTACTGTACAAAGGTACTACTTTACATACTGATTAACTATCTGGGTTCACAATTTAAAAATTCGTGTGATTAGTGTTAATTAATAACCTTTGAAATATTTAAAATGTCAGTTATGCCCTGCCCACAAGTTATTCTCTATTACGCTCCAGGATGCATCTGAACCTGCTCCAATGTTGGTCAAGTCTGGTCACACTCGGTGCCGTCACAACACACTGGTAGATTGTTCCAAGAGTTAAAACAATTTTGACTTCGAAAAAGTTATTCCTGATAATTTTCTGATCTTTTGAACTTCTGAACATAAGACTATTTTATTCAGTTGAGGAGAGCCCCAGCCCGCTAAAGGGTTCATGAGTTGCAGATGTCTTGATCAACTCAGGGACTAGGGTGAATTAGGGCTGTGATCCATTAAAACTGGACCTAGAACTAATGGCCATGTTGCAGGGGCGGGTCCAGGAATATCAAAAGGGGGGATCCAAGAAGTTGTGGGTGGGGGAACATGGCGAGCACAGCAAGCCCACCCAGCTGGGTGTAATGAATGTGAACTAGAGAGTTACAAGCAAAGTAAGAATTAATAGTTGTAGGAAAGTTTGGTAGCGTGGCCGATTAGTTATTGAACTTGGTATAATATTCTTAGGGGAAAGCTTCTAAACACCACTTCCAAGTACAGCTATTAATTATTCAACTCAATGGTAGGGACACACTAATAGACCATTATATTTACGTTACTAGACAATGACTGGGACACATACATGTAATGGATACACTTCCCACCGTAAGTGGATCGCTCTGACAATGACCCACGGATGACCTGAGGGAGGCCCAGCGGCTGGGGAAGCTGTGTGCAGGTGTTGCTGGACTGTCTCCTGTGGAAGACTGCTAGCTGGAGACTCGGTGCTGGTGAAGGAGGTCTCCCTCCCGACCTCGACTAGTGACGAGCGTGATTCCTGTCTTCTGAGTTCTGTCTCTCTCTCCCTCTTTGCCTGTCTCTGGGAATTAGCTGTTGGCCCCTCCCTGATATAATAGTAAAGCCTGGTGGAAGGAGCTGAAGGCTCCTTATATTGGAGGATACAAGCCGGCAGATGACTTCTCTTAATTAACAATAAGCTGGGTAGGTCTGGACAGCTGTGTGTGTTGGGGGCTGGAGGGTAGTCTCCAGTTAACACGATCGCGTGGCGGTGAGAATTCTGGTTCTCTTTGGGTCAGGTCTTAATCTCACTTTAATTACAAAGGGTGGGACAACTTACGAGGGTGTACACACCTGCGCTTCCAGTCACTGTTATATGTGCTGTTCTTCTCTGGGCTGTAAGCTGTGGTCTGATAAACAATCATTACACCTCCTGCCAAGACCAAAGCTTCCATACCAGAGAACTGATGACACATATAGACAGTAATATCATGTGCAGTATCTAGAATAGCCCCTGAGGCGATAATGCATCCTCACATTTTACAAACAATAACCTCATAGACACTGGTATGTATGTTTTTCTACTTTTCTACAGAATTCAATACTTCAAAATACACAAAAATATGCGCTTTCTTTCACATATTGGGGTGTTGCTTGTTTTTTAAGCATTATACATATGCAACAGTAATACAGTAGTGTGGTCCAGCATGGCTCACATTCTCCACCAGCTGGCATCAGGGATACTGGCAGTACAGCAGCGGTGGCAGGTTGGTCCTTCCGATGATCCACCTCTTTATCGTCGACTCTTCTCATGTCAGCACAGCACGTCTTATGTCTTCTCTCTTCACATTGCACCTTTTTCTTTCTTCAATACCGCACCTTGTAGGTCGTGTCTCCACACCTTCTCACTTTTCCTGGTTTATAATACACCTCTCCTCTTTCGTCAGGTTCTATCATATTCCAGATGAGTTTTTCTAGCCCCATCTGAGTTTCTTTGTACAGAATCATTTTTCCGACATATTCCAGATGAGTTTTTCTGTTCCATCTGTATTTCATCTACGTGTAGAGCATCATTTTCCGCCAATCCGGCCGGGGGTAGCCGGTCACACTGTGGTGGGTGCCATCACTCTGGACAACGTGTGGGGCAGGTTACGCGGACCTGGGTTCGCCCTCTGTACATGAGTGTCAGCGAGACCCTTGACCGTCCCACGCACCCGCAGCGGAAATCCCCTCCTGGTTCGGCTGACCAGGGTTTGATGTGTGGTGCTGCAGTGCCCGTCTGTTCACGGCTGCATTCCACGCGTCTTAACTGCCTGAAGTAGAAAAATATAAAATTCCCTAATCCTAGACCAAGGTAGGACTTGAAAGAAGTGTAATGGTGTGTGGTGGGTGTAGTGCTGTATTCATCACGCTGCTCGTACGTGCTGTGGTTGGAGTCAATGCTTGGTCCATCGTCACCTCTTGATTGCTGCTGTTGTCGTAAGGCGCCGTCATCCTGGCCGATCACTGCACACAGCTTGGACATGCGACGTCAGGTCATGGATGGAAGGGTAAGGTGGGGATTAGGACAGGGAGGAGGATGTAGATTATAAGACATGTTAAGTTATAACAGTTAGTATAGACACCGCTCCCATCACTACAACACAATGGATACATGTAGTACTGACCGACAGGCAAAATGCATACCGTTTCAAATCGCGGGGGGGGGGGGGGGGGACACTGACAAATTATATTAAGCACTGAACATATTCTGGGGAGTGTGTTATGCTAGTAACAATTCGCACATAATACGGTGAGAAACATTTACTTGATCTGTTCAGATGACACCAGGGGCGTACCCTGGATTCTGGTATGGGGGGTTTCCCAGATTGTCCGAATGTAAATATATACAGGGCGAGCGCAGCGAGCCCGTACAGCTGGTGGGGTTCAGGGGAAGGGGGGTGGCCGGGGCGTTGTAAGGGACTTTTTGAGGCCATATGCGACGGCTATTTCAACATCCTATAAATGTCACGAATATACATTGTTTGAAATCTAATATTCTTCATATTCAATACAGTAAATGATGATTAATAATAAGTTGTCAGCAATAATTAGGGATTCCCAAATTATTGCTGATAACTTATTATTAAACCTCATTTACTGTATTGAATATGAAGAATATTAGGATTTAAACAATGTATTAAAAAATGTACATTGGTGACATTTATAGGATGCAGAAATATAAGCAGGACTTGAGTTTTGGGGTTCTAGATGTTTCTCAGTATTCAACACAGTAAATGATGATTTAGGGAAGCACAAAAAATATAAATAGTCGATACGGTGAACTATATCACCGTCTTGTACGGTGAACTATATCACCGTCTTGTACGGTGAACTATATCACCGTCTTGTACGGTGAACTATATCACCGTCTTGTACGGTGAACTATATCGCCGTCTTGTACGGTGAACTATATCACCGTCTTGTACGGTGAACTATATCGCCGTCTTGTACGGTGAACTATATCACCGTCTTGTACGGTGAACTATATCACCGTCTTGTACGGTGAACTATATCACCGTCTTGTACGGTGAACTATATCGCCGTCTTGTACGGTGAACTATATCACCGTCTTGTACGGTGAACTATATCGCCGTCTTGTACGGTGAACTATATCGCCGTCTTGTACGGTGAACTATATCACCGTCTTGTACGGTGAACTATATCACTGTCTTGTACGGTGAACTATATCGCCGTCTTGTACGGTGAACTATATCGCCGTCTTGTACGGTGAACTATATCGCCGTCTTGTACGGTGAACTATATCACCGTCTTGTACGGTGAACTATATCACCGTCTTGTACGGTGAACTATATCGCCGTCTTGTACGGTGAACTATATCGCCGTCTTGTACGGTGAACTATATCGCCGTCTTGTACGGTGAACTATATCACCGTCTTGTACGGTGAACTATATCGCCCTCTTGTACGGTGAACTATATCGCCGTCTTGTCATACATCATTTATGGCAATTTTTTCCAACCTTGTCTGACTTACACATAAATATATATTTGTACTTCCGTCGTTGGCATTTTGATGCAGAAGTGACATTTACATCGTCACACTGTAGCTACGTTTCACTGGGATGTTAGCAGTTGCACTAGACTCAGTGTTGGTGGATGATGCACCCAGAGTCTCCTTGGCGACGTCTCTGGTAGGGCTTGACTGTACGACAGTTGGCTCATAAAATTGCGAATATCCATAGTGGACCAGAAACAAATCAAACACTATACTATACACGCACGGGAATAACACGATGATGTAAGAGGACGTGTGTGTTGTTCACGGCTGAAACACGGGCTCGAGACTGACTCCTGGGTCACAACTTGGTCATTTATATGAAGACGCCAGTGGTCCTGAGGGTCGTGACGCTCTCATCCAATCCCAATATGATCCCCGCCAACATCAGGTCAAACCTCAAACGGGCAGACTGGGACTCCTTCAGGGAGTCTCTCAGTCTCAAGCAGGGGAGAAACCTGGAAGAAGCCAGCCCCAATGACATCGACGACGCGGTCGAACAACGGTATAAGGATGTGAAGACGGAGATGGACAACAACATCCCGACCACCACTCACAGGACCACTCTCCATCCTCACACTAGTCACCAGCTCAGTCTCCAGTGTCCGCGGGTGGACGCCAGAGCTGAGAGACCGGTACCGAGAGCTACAGACGGACATCCAGCACGAGAGCAAACGTCTACATGAACAAAAGTGGGCCGCCTTGGTGTGGGAGGCAGCCAACAATTACCACGATTCTGCTGTCTTCAGGAAAGGGATCAAGCGACTGATGGGTTCCACCTCTAGCACGGTCCCTTACCTGCTCAACCAAAACAACGTGAAAATATTCGAGGAAGAAGACCAAGAACAACTACATCGGCGATATTTACGAAAGATCTTTACCATTAGTGAACAGGAGAACGAGGGCTTCGACAGGGAGTTTGAGGAGGACATTTTATGTCAGTTGCAGGACCATCAGCACCTGCTTCAGCCGCTCCCACGGACTGACCTCACTAGACTGGTGGACGGAAGCTACCTGACGGAGCGCATAGTTCCTGCAGATGTGTCAGCCGTCATAAAAGAGTTTAAAAACAAATCACCTGGGCAAAGTCATATTAACAAGAAGATCCTGGCTCAACTCCCGACAACATGATAGAGAGGCTTGCTCATATATGCAACGCCTGCCTCGCCTCTGGATACTTCCCTAAGATGTTCAAAATCGCCGTTATTCGCCTCATACCAAAAGCAAGGAAGCCTCTAAACAGTCGACAACTTTCGACCAATATCGCTGCTAGAGGTACCTGCCAAAATCATCGAATAAATAGTAAACAAGCGGTTGCGGATGTATCTGGAGGACGAAGACGTGCATAATCCCCGCCAGTACCGAGGCACATCCACCGCCATAGCTCAGGCCTACGAGCAGATCGCCAACGCCATGACTGGCCGCCTGCAGTGCAACGTAGTACTGAGGGACGTCAGCAAGGCGTGTGACAAAGTTTGGCATGCAGGGCTGCAGTATAAGATCATACAACTGGGGCTACCCGAAAATCTGACGCGCCTGCTGTGCAACTTCATTATGGACCGCAGAGCCAAAATCAAGATGCAAGAACATTTTGGAGAAGAATTCTCACTCGAGCGGCGTGCCTCAGGGCTCTTGTCTCTCACCAACCCTTTACACACTCTACACGGCTGACCTGCCACCCCCAATCGTCGGCAGCGAGTACGTCATGTATGCCGACGATGTAACACAGATCGTCACCTGCCCAGGAAGGTCCACGGCAAGGATGGCGCGACTCACTGCTCGGGCAATAGAGGAGATCTCGGAGTATGAAAATAAATGGAAAATAAAAACAAACAAAACGAAATTCGAGGTCATACCCATAGCCAAATTCAAGCCGGCGCCATTGATGATCGACGACGAAGAGATTGAGTACTCTAAACAAGGCAGGTTGCTCGGCCTCATCATCTCTCGGACGGGCATCATTCCCCACGTGAAGGACAGACTAAATAAAGCCAAAGTCGCCGCAGCCAAATTAAAACGTTTTAAACTGATGCCTGAGAAGATACAAGTCCACCTGTACAAGGCGCTGGTGAGGCCTGTGTTGGAGTACCCATCTATACCACTCGTCACACTCGGGAAGACAAGACTACAACAACTACAGAGCTTCCAAAACAAGTGTTTGAGGTCAGCCAGTGGCCAAGCGCCACCTTACCAGGAGACAGTGGAAACCATCCACCTAAGAAATAAAACAGAGGCCCTCAACGTCAGGTTCCATCGCCTAGGGAAGAAGGTTTGGGACAAGCTCCTGGACGACCCTCACAGCCCAGACCACCTACGCGGGGAAGACATCAACGGAGGGAGACCCCACGCCTGGTGGCCCCGGAGTCTGCCCGCACTACAACAACCCAACCCGCGACCCATCTATGTCCGCCACAGTGATCCACCTTATATTAAAACTTAGATGATATAAGTTCTCATTTAACAAGTCACAATCTAGTGAGTCCATAACGTAATACAGTATAAGATGTTAATAAACTTTTAATTGTAAAATCAATCTAGTCATTGTCTACTAAAATAACCATTGTGCAACCTCATTCTAAATCCTAGGTTAGCTTAGTTCGCCAACAAACTCTGTAATATGTAAAACAAGGGGTGTCGTCCCCCTCTGTTTAGCTCATTAAACTTCTTTTCCAACCTTTCCCCTCACGACTATATGTTGTGACTTCTCCATCCCTCATGTGTGGCTGTGCCTTGAGCCCCAGCAGGCCTTCCACCCATTCCCCACCTTAACCTAAAAAAAAAGAGAGGTCATGTCAGGTCACAATCTGAGCTTATGACCTGACAAGACATGACCCAAAATTCCGCACACAAGTATGTCTTATTATCGGGCTGCTTGAGTTTGACCGTATTAAGATTCAATATGACAGGTAAGGGAGGGAGATGACGGCAGATCAAAGACACTTCAGACGCCCCTGGACACACTAGGACAGGATTCCTTACTGCACACTATTAAACAATACTCAAACTGAATTAAATGAAGGAGATGTGTCAGCCTGGCACATCTCCTTCATTTAATTGCCAGGTGTAACAGCTAAGTGAGGGAGGGCGTTAAGTACACTGCCACCAGTATAACAAATGAAAACTCGTACAGAAGATAAAGAGAGAAGTTATTAGTTGTAGGATTGTAAAGTGAAGAAAGTTTGGCATCGTGGCCGACTGTTACTATGTTCTAAGGGGAAAAGCCTCTAAACGCCAACTTTTAAGTACGGCTGTTTATTAGTTAACTCATTGGTATGGACACAGTAATAGGTCATTATATTTACGTTACTAGGCCATGACTCTCGGACCTGACCTAGGTTGGAGAAGGACGTGCCTCTGTGTGCTCGTGTTAGTGACCAGAGAAAATGCCGCCGTGGGCCGTTGTGTTGTCGGGTAAGAGGGACGGTGTGTGGGGAGAGACGACCACCCGGCCACTGTTGAGTGAGCTGGAGCAGTTGCGGAGAGAGATGGACGTTTTGAAGGGGGAGAATGTAGTACCCATATTCAAAAGGGGAGACAGATCATCAGCGTCCAATTACCGGCCGATTAGTTTGACGTCAGTAGTGGGGAAATTTCTTGAATCAATTACAGTATAGCAAATAGCATCAGATCGCAATTAGAGAAAAACAAATTAATCTACGATCCTCAACAAGGGTTTACAAAGGGAAAATCTTGTCTAACAAATCTGCTGACGTTTTTAAGGAAAGTCTTCGAGGTAGTAGATAATGACGAAAATTACGATGTTATTTACTTAGACTTTACCAAAGCATTTGACAGAGTACCGCGTCAGAGGCTTCTGAGAAAAATTAAGGCTCATGGTATCGAGGGAAAAGTTTTAAATTGGATAAAATCATGGCTCACCGATAGAACACAGAGGGTCAGCGTAGATGGTGTTAAATCTGAGTGGGGCTGTGTAACCAGTGGGGTTCCCCAGGGGTCAGTACTAGGCCCACTCTTGTTCATAATCTACATAAACGATCTAGATACTGGGATCAGCAGTGACATAAGCAAGTTTGCTGATGACACCAAAATAGGGCGGCAGATTAATTCAGTGAATTAATAATCTATCACAAGCCAATATCTTTCTCCTTATCGACAGTATCCAGGAAAGTGTTATTAACAGAAAAGTTGCGTATTGTTAAAGAGCATTTGGCAGTCTCGATACTATTTAAACAGGTCATACAGGTATTTCTGTATTGTTGTGACATCGTCTTGACTTGCTACCTTCCCAAATAATTTCGTGTCATTTACTTTACTTTTATCCTCTTCGCCACTGATGAGGTCGTTAGCCGCTTGGGCGATCGGTCACATCTCTGTTACACTGTTGGCAAGTGCTGGGCATGCACTGGCTCCTGAATGTATCTGAACCTGCTCCAGTGTTGGTCAAGTCTGGTTTTGAAGGAGCTCACACTCGGTGCCGTGACAACACTCTTTGGCAGATTGCTCCAAGAGTTTACAATATTCTTACTCCGAAAAAGTTTACCTTCACAGTTTTCTGGACTTGTGGCTTCATCAACCTTGAGCTGTGACGGTAGTGTGACCTCTTGTGGGGCGGGCGTCCGCCAGCTCCTAAGTGAGCGTTGTGGCTTGTCAGGTCAGTTTCTTCTGGGTTCTGACTCATGTGAATGTATTTTGGTAATGAGTAGGCAGAGAAGGTGGCCAGGCCCACTGTGTCCCATCCAGCTTCGGCACGTCAACCACTCCCATATCGAGGTATGTGTCCTGGGATTAGAACTGGTGTACAGTATATGATGCCCAAACAAGCTCTGGGAGATTACAGTGGAGATATGCCCCTGAACGTACACCCTAATGCCCCGGGGGAGACAGCCGTGGCCAGGCCTCACTCTGACTACTCTTGGCTGACACACGGCTATCTATTGGCCCAAGAGCACCAGCCAGTACAGGTTGTGGTGACTGCCTGGACTAGTAAACACTTGGTGGTGGAGTGTCCTGGTCTGAGGCACCTTAGGAGGCGGCACCACTCTGGGAGGCGATCTTCCCTTGCTTCTTGGAGCACAAGTTTCATCTCCAGTGGGAGAGTACCGAGGCAGCTGACGTCCTGTAGACAAATATAAGTAGTTCATAATCATTAAATTTTAGGTTTTATAAATAGGTGTTTTGTCTGTAATTTTATGGTATATTATTTTTAAATAGAAAAGCATTAAGTGACAACGGCGTCACGTGCCTTTAACTGTTACCGCGCCATAACAACTATTATACAAGCAATCTCCTCTGGTACCCTGTGTTGGTGCTGCACAAGCTTGAGAAACATTCCACCACCTTCACCCATTATGTTTAAGTCAGCTAAGAGCATCGAGGAAGACTGTCTCACGAGCCCTAGTTTACGTCTGTACTGGATACCTTACTTATGTTGTCTATTAACTCTTTGGTTCTCCATTACTCACTTAACCTCCAACATTATTAATGGCTGAGGTGATGTAGGTGTTGACAGTGATTACGATGACCTGTAAAGTGACACAACCTCCACCCCTGTTTTACCTTGTCTAGTCATTACCTGTACTCTACACTGCTGTAGAGTTGGCAGTAGTGGAAGTTTCCTCACTAACGTGGCAACATATAGCAGCTGTGTAGTCTTCCCACTAGAGGTAGAGCACGCGTCTGCCGCCTCGTAAACACACATTACTACTTACAACTCTGTAATTACCCCCAAAGCTACTCCTACGTCACATCTTTATCCAGGCGACATAACTACGTCAGTGTCACGTCATTGTCACTTCCCAGCTGCCCTACCCGACGTCAAAGTCATCATTTCTCCTTTGAGCTCTGAAACGATTTAGCGTTACACCCCTCAGTTCAGTCAAACGCCAGGGAGTCACAAACGTCGGTTCTAATGACACCTCACTGCCTGACTCTTCACCTCTGTACAGAAAGTTAACAGCAGGGCCTACAGATCATCTCATTATTCTTAAATTTCCTCCTATTAAGATAGTTCCCAGCTCAGCTTTTGGTTATATACAGTACAGTACCCAGTAGTTCATTCTCACACCAGCCTACCACCGTTATTTACCTCATATCGATCACTCGGTATCAACATTGTTAAATATCTATTATTGGAAACATCATTAACAAACTGTATTTTTGTCAACTTTTAATGCAACACCTTATGATGTATTGTTATTATGAACAATACAGTATTTTATTTATTTACCTTTACCCAACATCATTTGTGTCTATTTTGGCAGTTTTTTACCTGTCAACCTCACCTGTATTTTATTAATTAATTTGGTATTTTTTGTGATTACCTTCATACTACCTCATTTATTATTATTATTATTATTATTATTGTTATGCACCAGGGGAACACCTTTGGATGTGTCAGGGCAAACAGAGGTCATAACTGCACCACCACCTTGCTGTACCTGCCCCTCACACCGCCCCGGCCGAGAGCCTCAGAAACTCTCACCTAGCGGGAGTTAAAACGCTGACTCTAATGGCAATAAAACTCGGTGTAATTTTGACACCATTTCGCCTGCCATCTTTTTTATCGTTACTTAATGGGTCGCTTGGAGGCGTTCTCATACTCCCACCTAGGAGGGTGAGGTAGGGGGTAGAGAGAGTCAGGTTAATTCTCTACTGTTTGGAAAGGTAAGGAAAATAGCGTTTAAATTACACCTAGACTGTTTAGTTTGTGTTTTCATCTCTTGTTAAAGTAATTAATAATAAGGTATTAATCTCTGATGATCCTGAAGGTGAACTGAAGGGTCGGTGTTGTAGGAATTTGTCTTTAGTGTGAGTCTTCCTGTAGGTGCTGGAGGCGTCGACACAGAGAGAGAGAGGGGCAAGTCGCTGCCGCTGCTTCTCATGAAAAAGGTGAGTTGTAGTGTGATTATCAGGTGTTTATAATAATGTCAGGTGTGTTGGTGAAGTGAGGTAACTAAGTGCGCTCAAGGATTAATATAAATTTATATTTTGTGTCGACTATTTAAAGGTATTTTTTATATGTGGGTTTTATTTATATATTTTTTGACGGTAATTTTTTTATTTGTATGTACACAGGAATGGTCAGGAGTTGGTCGTCTTGGTTATAATGTTCAGCCGTAAAAACCGCATGCGCTGTTAATACATCTTTAGTCTGGTTAGGTTAAGGTAGGGAAGGGGGGGGGGGAGTTGAATTGGTTGGGCTGTGTTAGGTTTGGTGGGGTAAGGCGGCAGTTGAATTGGGTTGGGTTAGGTTAGGGAAGGGGGGGTTGAATTGGGTTGGGTTAGGTTAGGGAAGGGGGGGTTGAATTGGGTTGGGTTAGGTTAGGGAAGGGGGGGTTGAATTGGGTTGGGTTAGGTTAGGGAAGGGGGGGTTGAATTGGGTTGGGTTAGGTTAGGGAAGGGGGGGTTGAATTGGGTTGGGTTAGGTTAGGGAAGGGGGGGTTGAATTGGGTTGGGTTAGGTTAAGTAAGTCGAGATTTGGGGTGGTTAACGAGGCCAATAGCTGTGTATGTGTAACTAGAGGAGGGTTCTCGTGGCCAGGGAAAAGGTCATAAAAATCTCGAAAATAGAAAAAAATTAAAATGGGTCAGAATAAATTGGGGGGAAAAATCCGGACTTTTTCTACCTGACGTCTTATGAAAAGCTTGTAGGTAATTATATAGGTATTGATCGGTGGTGGTGGAGGGTAGGGAAGTCTCGGGTATGGATCGATGGGGTTGGGTGAAGAGGGGGTTGGGTGGGGGGGTGGGGTGGCTCTGACTGACCTGTACGTGCAAAGGCTTCTCACATGACTAGACTCACCTCCTCCCTCCTTTCCGCCCGTCCATCCGTCCCCCACCCGTCCCCCCCCCCACCTCGCCCGTCACCCCCCCACCTCTCCCGTCACCCCCCACCTCGCCCGTCACCCCCCACCTCGCCCGTCACCCCCCACCTCGCCCGTCACCCCCCCCCACCTCGCCCGTCACCCCCCCCACCTCGCCCGTCCCCCCCCCCACCTCGCCCGTCACCCCCCACCTCGCCCGTCACCCCCCCACCTCGCCCGTCACCCCCCCCACCTCTCCCGTCACCCCCCACCTCGCCCGTCACCCCCCCCACCTCGCCCGTCACCCCCCCACCTCGCCCGTCACCCCCCCACCTCGCCCGTCACCCCCCCACCTCGCCCGTCACCCCCCCACCTCGCCCGTCCCCCCCCCACCTCGCCCGTCCCCCCCCACCTCTCCCGTCACCCCCCACCGCGCCCGTCCCCCCCCACCTCGCCCGTCACCCCACACCTCGCCCGTAACCCCCCACCTCACCCGTCACCCCCCCCCACCTCGCCCGTCACCCCCCCCACCTCGCCCGTCACCCCCCCCACCTCGCCCGTCCCCCCCACCTCGCCCGTCCCCCCCCACCTCGCCCGTTTCCCCCCACCTCGCCCGTTCCCCCCACCTCGCCCGTACCCCCACCTCACCCGTCACCCCTCCCACCTCGCCCGTCACCCCCCCCACCTCGCCCGTCCCCCCCACCTCGCCCGTCCCCCCACCTCGCCCGTCCCCCCCCCCCCCGCCCCCCCCCCACCTCGCCCGTCACCCCCCCCACCTCGCCCGTCCCCCCCCCACCTCGCCCGTCCCCCCCCACCTCGCCCGTCCCCCCCCCCACCTCGCCCGTCCCCCCCCCACCTCGCCCGTCCCCCCCACCTCGCCCGTCCCCCCCACCTCGCCCGTCCCCCCCCACCTCGCCCGTCCCCCCCCCACCTCGCCCGTCCCCCCCCACCTCACCCGTCCCCCCCACCTCGCCCGTCCCCCCCCCACCTCGCCCGTCCCCCCCCACCTCGCCCGTCCCCCCCACCTCGCCCGTCCCCCCCACCTCGCCCGTCCCCCCACCCCTACCTCGCCCGTCCCCCCCCCACCTCGCCCGTCACCCCCCACCTCACCCGTCACCCCTCCCACCTCGCCCGTCACCGCCCCCACCTCACTTCGTTCACCTCTCATGTTTACTATGTACAGGTGTATAGACCATCATGCTACAGGGGTTTATAATAATTAACCGTTGTCTGGGAGTAGTGAAGATTGTTTGATTTTTTGGCCTAGTTGGACTGGTGGTTAGGCTAGGGCTGGCTGTTATTAGGTTAGGTCAGGTCAGGGTTAGCGTGTTGTGTAATCGTTAGGTCAGATTTGGTTAGGTTAGCGTGTTGTGTAATCGTTAGGTAAGATTTGGTTAGGTTGGTGTGGTGAAGGTAGAGACACTATTGATGATGCAGGTGACATTTTGGTGACGTTCGGGTGATGTTTTGGTGATATACCTGTCCATAACTTGTCTCTGTTCTCAAGGTTCCTAATGCCCCTGATTAGTCTTGTCATTCTCCTCTGAATTCTTTCTAGGGATTCTATATCCGTTCTGTAATACGGTGGCCAGAACTGAACTGGGTAATCCAGGTGAGGTCTCACAAGCTCAAGATATAGTTTTAGGATGACCTCGCTAGTCTTGTAACTAACACTCCTTTGTATGAACCCAAGTACTCTATTAGCCTTGGTTAGAGCAAATACACATCGTTTACTTGGCTTAAGATTCCTACTTCTCATTACTCCTAAATCTTTCTCACAGTCGGATTTCTCAATAACAGCGTTGTTCATCTGGTAACTGGTTTCCCTGTTTACATCTCCTATACTGAGTACTATACATTTGTCCACATTGAATTTCATCTGCCATTTTTCTGACCATTCGACAAATTTGTTTAGATTTTCCTGTAGTTTTGCGGAGTCCTCGTCAGATTTAATAACACGTCCTATTTTAGTGTCATCAGGGACTTCACGGTGCCTCACTCGTTCACAGGTGATGTCATAAGGGACTTCACGGTGCCTCAGTAACTCGTTCACAGGTGATGTCATAAGGGACTTCACGGTGCCTCACTCGTTCACAGGTGATGTCATAAGGGACTTCACGGTGCCTCACTCGTTCACAGGTGATGTCATAAGGGACTTCACGGTGCCTCACACGTTCACAGGTGATGTCATAAGGGACTTCACGGTGCCTCAGTAACTCGTTCACAGGTGATGTCATAAGGGACTTCACGGTGCCTCACTCATTCACAGGTGATGTCATAAGGGACTTCACGGTGCCTCAGTAACTCATTCACAGGTGATGTCATATGGGACTTCACGGTGCCTCAGTAACTCGTTCACAGGTGATGTCATAAGGGACTTCACGGTGCCTCACTAACTCGTTCACAGGTGATGTCATAAGGGACTTCACGGTGCCTCACTCGTTCACAGGTGATGTCATAAGGGACTTCACGGTGCCTCACTCGTTCACAGGTGATGTCATAAGGGACTTCACGGTGCCTCGCTCGTTCACAGGTGATGTCATAAGGGACTTCACGGTGCCTCACTCGTTCACAGGTGATGTCATAAGGGACTTCACGGTGCCTCACTCGTTCACAGGTGATGTCATAAGGGACCTCACGGTGCCTCACTCGTTCACAGGTGATGTCATAAGGGACTTCACGGTGCCTCACTCGTTCACAGGTGATGTCATAAGGGACCTCACGGTGCCTCACTCGTTCACAGGTGATGTCATAAGGGACTTCACGGTGCCTCACTCGTTCACAGGTGATGTCATAAGGGACTTCACGGTGCCTCAGTAACTCGTTCACAGGTGATGTCATATGGGACTTCACGGTGCCTCACTCGTTCACAGGTGATGTCATATGGGACTTCACGGTGCCTCAGTAACTCGTTCACAGGTGATGTCATAAGGGACTTCACGGTGCCTCACTAACTCGTTCACAGGTGATGTCATATGGGACTTCACGAGTGCCTCAGTAACTCGTTCACAGGTGATGTCATAAGGGACTTCACGGTGCCTCACTAACTCGTTCACAGGTGATGTCATATGGGACTTCACGAGTGCCTCAGTAACTCGTTCACAGGTGATGTCATAAGGGACTTCACGGTGCCTCACTCGTTCACAGGTGATGTCATAAGGGACTTCACGGTGCCTCACTCGTTCACAGGTGATGTCATAAGGGACTTCACGGTGCCTCACTAACTCGTTCACAGGTGATGTCATATGGGACTTCACGAGTGCCTCACTAACTCGTTCACAGGTGATGTCATATGGGACTTCACGGTGCCTCAGTAACTCGTTCACAGGTGATGTCATAAGGGACTTCACGGTGCCTCAGTAACTCGTTCACAGGTGATGTCATATGGGACTTCACGGTGCCTCAGAAACTCGTTCACAGGTGATGTCATAAGGGACTTCACGGTGCCTCAGTAACTCGTTCACAGGTGATGTCATAAGGGACTTCACGGTGCCTCAGTAACTCGTTCACAGGTGATGTCATAAGGGACTTCACGGTGCCTCACTCGTTCACAGGTGATGTCATATGGGACTTCACGGTGCCTCACTAACTCGTGTGTTTGTTTACTATTGTGGTTGTGCACTTGTGTGTGACGTCACTTTCTGTGGGCGTGTCCTTAAAGGCAAGTTTCTTAACGCCATTTGCAGTAATTGGGAACCTGGTTGTTAATCGAATTGCGGATCGTTTTCCTGGGTAATGGATAGCCAGTGCAGTTGGCGAATTGTCCGGTCTTCTCGGACTATTCCTTGCAGCTCGTTAACTCAGGGTGTGGTTGTTGTGTTGGCGACAGCTTTTACACCTTAAACACTGGGTCATGCAGCTCGTTAACTCAGGGTGTGGTTGTTGTGTTGGCGACAGCTTCTACACCTTAAACACTGGGTCATGCAGCTCGTTAACTCAGGGTGTGGTTGTTGTGTTGGCGACAGCTTCTACACCTTAAACACTGGGTCATGCAGCTCGTTAACTCAGGGTGTGGTTGTTGTGTTGGCCACAGCTTCTACACCTTAAACACTGGGTCATGCAGCTCGTTAACTCAGGGTGTGGTTGTTGTGTTGGCGACAGCTTCTACATTTTAAACACTGGGTCATGCAGCTCGTTAACTCAGGGTGTGGATTGTTGTGTTGGCGACAGCTTCTACACCTTAAACACTGGGTCATGCAGCTCGTTAACTCAGGGTGTGGTTGTTGTGTTGGCGACAGCTTCTACTCCTTAAACACTGGGTCATGCAGCTCGTTAACTCAGGGTGTGGTTGTTGTGTTGGACTACACTCGCAGCACCGTAATCAGGGTGTGGTTGTTGTGTTGGCGACAGCTTCTACACCTTAAACACTGGGTCATGCAGCTCGTTAACTCAGGGTGTGGTTGTTGTGTTGGCGACAGCTTCTACACCTTTAACAGTGGGTCATGCAGCTCGTTAACTCAGGGTGTGGTTGTTGTGTTGGCGACAGCTTCTACACCTTGAACACTGGGTCATGCAGCTCGTTAACTCAGGGTGTGGTTGTTGTGTTGGCGACAGCTTCTACACCTTAAACAGTGGGTCATGCAGCTCGTTAACTCAGGGTGTGGTTGTTGTGTTGGCGACAGCTTCTACACCTTGAACAAATTCACGCTTAGGTGGCCCTTGGGCCGGCCATCCTCGTTACACGAGGAGCAACAATTATTATTATTATTATTATTATTATTATTATTGTTATTATTATTATTATTATTGTTATTATTATTATTATTATTATTATTGTTATTATTATTATTATTATTATTATTATTATTATTATTATTATTATTATTATTACTATTATTATTATTATTATTATTATTATTATTACTATTATTATCATTATTCTTATTACTATTATTATTATAACTATTATTATTATTACTATTATTATTATTACTATTATTTTTATTACTATTATTATTATTACTATTATTATTATTACTATTATTATTATTACTATTATTATTATTACTATTATTACTATTATTATTATTATTATTATTACTATTATTACTATTATTATTATTATTATTATTATTATTATTATTATTATTATTATTACTATTATTATTACTATTATTATTATTATTATTATTATTACTATTATTACTATTATTATTATTATTATTATTATTATTACTATTATTATTATTATTACTATTATTATTATTAATACTATTATTATTACTATTATTATTATTATTATTATTATTATTATTATTATTATTATTTTATTATTATTATTATTATTATTATTATTATTATTATTACTATTATTATTATTATTATTGTTATTATTGTTATTATTATTATTATTATTATTATTATTATTATTATTATTGTGCGTGGCAGTGTGGTGTAGCTGTGTGGGCGTGTAGTATTGCTGTGTGTGGGCGTGTAGTCCTGCTGTGTGTGGGCGTGTAGTCCTGTTGTGTGTGGGCGTGTAGTACTGCTGTGTGTGGGCGTGTAGTAGTGTTGTGTGTGGGCTGTAGTAGTGTTGTGTGTGGGTTGTAGTAGTGTTGTGTGTGGGCTGTAGTAGTGTTGTGTGTGGGCTGTAGTAGTGTTGTGTGGGCTGTAGTTGTGTTGTGTGTGGGCGTGTAGTAGTGTTGTGTGTGGGCTGTAGTAGTGTTGTGTGTGGGCTGTAGTAGTGTTGTGTGTGGGCTGTAGTAGTGTTGTGTGTGGGCTGTAGTAGTGTTGTGTGTGGGCTGGTAGTGTTGTGTGTGGGCTGTAGTAGTGTTGTGTGTGGGCTGTAGTAGTGTTGTGTGTGGGCTGTAGTAGTGTGTGGTGGCGTAGTAGTGTTGTGTGGGCTGTAGTAGTGTTGTGTGTGGGCTGTAGTAGTGTTGTGTGTGGGCTGTAGTAGTGTTGTGTGTGGGCTGTAGTAGTGTTGTGTGTGGGCTGTAGTAGTGTTGTGTGTGGGCGGTAGTAGTGTTGTGTGTGGGCTGTAGTAGTGTTGTGTGTGGGCTGTAGTAGTGTTGTGTGTGGCTGTAGTAGTGTGTGTGTGGGCTGTGTAGTGTTGTGTGTGGGCTGTAGTAGTGTTGTGTGTGGGCTGTAGTAGTGTGTGTGTGGGCTGTAGTAGTGTTGTGTGTGGGCTGTAGTAGTGATGTGTGTGGGCTGTAGTAGTGTTGTGTGTGGGCTGTAGTAGTGTTGTGTGTGGGCTGTAGTATTGTTGTGTGTGGGCTGTAGTAGTGTTGTTTGTGGGCTGTAGTAGTGATGTGTGTGGGCTGTAGTAGTGTTGTGTGTGGGCTGTAGTAGTGTTGTGTGTGGGCTGTAGTAGTGTTGTGTGTGGGCTGTAGTACTGATGTGTGTGGGCTGTAGTAGTGTTGTGTGTGGGCTGTAGTAGTGTTGTGTGTGGGCTGTAGTAGTGTTGTGTGTGGGCTGTAGTAGTGTTGTGTGTGGGCTGTAGTAGTGTTGTGTGTGGGCTGTAGTAGTGTTGTGTGTGGGCTGTAGTAGTGTTGTGTGTGGGCTGTAGTAGTGTTGTGTGTGGGCTGTAGTAGTGTTGTGTGTGGGCTGTAGTAGTGTTGTGTGTGGGCTGTAGTAGTGTTGTGTGTGGGCTGTAGTAGTGTTGTGTGTGGGCTGTAGTACTGCTGTGTGTGGGCTGTAGTAGTGTTGTGTGTGGGCTGTAGTAGTGTTGTGTGTGGGCTGTAGTAGTGTTGTGTGTGGGCGTGTAGTACTGCTGTGTGTGGGCTGTAGTAGTGTTGTGTGTGGGCTGTAGTAGTGTTGTGTGTGGGCTGTAGTAGTGTTGTGTGTGGGCTGTAGTAGTGTTGTGTGTGTGGGCTGGTAGTAGTGTGTGTGTGGGCTGTAGTAGTGTTGTGTGTGGGCTGTAGTATGTGTGTGTGGGCTGTAGTAGTGTGTGTGTGGTGTGGGCGTGTAGTACTGCTGTGTGTGGGCTGTAGTAGTGTTGTGTGTGGGCTGTAGTAGTGTTGTGTGTGGGCTGTAGTAGTGTTGTGTGTGGGCTGTAGTACTGCTGTGTGTGGGCTGTAGTAGTGTTGTGTGTGGGCTGTAGTAGTGTTGTGTGTGGGCTGTAGTGTGTGTGTGGGCTGTAGTGTGTGTGTGGTGCTGTAGTAGTGTGTGTGTGGGCTGTAGTAGTGTGTGTGTGTGGGCTGTAGTAGTGTGTGTGTGGGCTGTAGTAGTGTTGTGTGGGGCTGTAGTAGTGTTGTGTGTGGGCTGTAGTGTGTGTGTGTGGCTGGTAGTGTTGTGTGTGGGCTGTAGTAGTGTTGTGTGTGGGCTGTAGTAGTGTTGTGTGTGGGCTGTAGTAGTGTTGTGTGTGGGCGTGTAGTACTGCTGTGTGTGGGCTGTAGTAGTGTTGTGTGTGGGCTGTAGTAGTGTTGTGTGTGGGCTGTAGTACTGCTGTGTGTGGGCTGTAGTAGTGTTGTGTGTGGGCTGTAGTAGTGTTGTGTGTGGGCTGTAGTAGTGTTGTGTGTGGGCGTGTAGTACTGCTGTGTGTGGGCTGTAGTAGTGTTGTGTGTGGGCTGTAGTAGTGTTGTGTGTGGGCTGTAGTAGTGTGTGTGGGCTGTAGTAGTGTTGTGTGTGGGCTGTAGTATGTGTGTGTGGGCTGTAGTGTGTGTGTGGCTGTAGTGTGTGTGGTGCTGTAGTGTGTTGTGTGTGGGCTGTAGTACTGCTGTGTGTGGGCTGTAGTAGTGTTGTGTGTGGGCTGTAGTAGTGTGTGTGTGCCTGGTAGTGTGTGTGGGCTGTAGTAGTGTGTGTGGGCTGGTAGTGTGTGTGTGGGCTGGTAGTGTGTGTGGTGCTGTAGTGTGTGTGTGGGTGTGTGGGCTGTAGTACTGCTGTGTGTGGGCTGTAGTAGTGTTGTGTGTGGGCTGTAGTAGTGTTGTGTGTGGGCTGTAGTAGTGTTGTGTGTGGGCTGTAGTAGTGCTGTGTGTGGGCTGTAGTAGTGTTGTGTGTGGGCTGTAGTAGTGTTGTGTGTGGGCTGTAGTAGTGTTGTGTGTGGGCTGTAGTAGTGTTGTGTGTGGGCTGGTAGTGTGTGTGGGCTGGTAGTGTGTGTGGTGCTGTAGTAGTGTGTGTGGTGCTGTAGTAGTGTTGTGTGTGGGCTGTAGTAGTGTTGTGTGTGGGCTGTAGTAGTGTGTGTGTGGGCTGTGTAGTAGTGTGTGTGTGGTGCTGTAGTGTGGGTGTGTGGTGCTGTAGTGTGTGTGTGTGGCGCTGTAGTGTGTGTGTGGTGCTGTAGTGTGTGTGTGTGGGCTGTAGTAGTGTTGTGTGTGGGCTGTGTAGTGTGTGTGTGGGCTGTAGTAGTGTGTGTGGTGCTGGTAGTGTTGTGTGTGGCTGGTAGTGTGTGTGTGTGGCTGTAGTAGTGTGTGTGTGGTGCTGTGTAGTGTGTGTGGGCTGTAGTAGTGTTGTGTGTGGGCTGTAGTAGTGTTGTGTGTGGGCTGTACTAGTGTGTGTGTGGGCTGGTAGTGTGTGTGGTGCTGGTAGTGTGTGTGTGGGCTGTAGTAGTGTTGTGTGTGGGCGTGTAGTAGTGTGTGTGTGGGCTGTAGTAGTGTGTGTGTGGGCTGTAGTAGTGTGTGTGTGGCTGTAGTAGTGTTGTGTGTGGGCTGTAGTAGTGTGTGTGTGTGGCTGTAGTAGTGTTGTGTGTGGGCTGTAGTAGTGTGTGTGGTGCTGGTAGTGTGTGTGGTGCTGGTAGTGTGTGTGTGGTGTAGTAGTGTTGTGTGTGGGCTGTAGTAGTGTGTGTGTGGGCTGGTAGTGTGTGTGGTGCTGTAGTAGTGTGTGTGTGGCTGTACTAGTGGTGTGTGTGGGCTGTAGTAGTGTTGTGTGTGGGCTGTAGTAGTGTTGTGTGTGGGCGTGTAGTAGTGTCGTGTGTGGGCTGTAGTAGTGTGTGTGTGGGCTGTAGTAGTGTTGTGTGTGGGCTGTAGTAGTGTTGTGTGTGGGCTGTAGTAGTGCTGTGTGTGGGCTGTAGTAGTGCTGTGTGTGGGCTGTAGTAGTGTTGTGTGTGGGCTGTAGTAGTGTGTGTGTGGCTGTAGTGTGTGTGTGGCTGTAGTAGTGTTGTGTGTGGGCTGTAGTAGTGTGTGTGTGGGCTGTAGTAGTGTGTGTGTGGCTGTAGTAGTGTTGTGTGTGGGCTGGTAGTGTTGTGTGGTGGCTGTGTAGTGTTGTGTGTGGGCTGTGTAGTGTGTGTGTGGGCTGTAGTGGTGTTGTGTGTGGGCTGTAGTAGTGTTGGGTGAGGGCTGTAGTAGTGTTGTGTGTGGGCGGGTGTGCTGGTTTTAGTGTTGTGTGTGGGCTGTAGTAGTGTTGTGTGTGGGCTGTAGTAGTGTTGTGTGTGGGCGTGTAGTAGTGTCGTGTGTGGGCTGTTGTAGTGTGTGTGTGCTGGTAGTGTGTGTGTGTGTGTGTGTGGTGTAGTAGTGTTGTGTGTGGCTGTGTAGTGTGTGTGGTGCGTGTAGTAGTGCTGTGTGTGGGCTGTAGTAGTGTTGTGTGTGGGCTGTAGTAGTGTTGTGTGTGGGCTGTAGTACTGCTGTGTGTGGGCTGTAGTAGTGTTGTGTGTGGGCTGTAGTACTGCTGTGTGTGTGGGCTGTAGTAGTGTTGTGTGTGGGCTGTAGTAGTGTTGTGTGTGGGCGTGTAGTAGTGTTGTGTGTGGGCTGTAGTAGTGTTGTGTGTGGGCTTGTAGTAGTGTTGTGTGTGGGCTGTAGTACTGCTGTGTGTGGGCTGTAATAGTGTTGTGTGTGGGCGTGTAGTAGTGTTGTGTGTGGGCTGTAGTAGTGTTGTGTGTGGGCTGTAGTAGTGTTGTGTGTGGGCGTGTAGTAGTGTTGTGTGTGGGCTGTAGTAGTGTTGTGTGTGGGCTGTAGTAGTGTTGTGTGTGGGCTGTAGTAGTGTTGTGTGTGGGCTGTAGTAGTGTTGTGTGTGGGCGTGTGGTACTGCTGTGTGTGGGCTGTAGTAGTACATTATACAGTTTCTGAGGCAGTTTGGGGAGAGGTTTAAACCATCATCTTCACTCACTTTACATCATTAAACGCTTTTCCTTGGTTAGATTAGTTTTCCCTCTATTCACATCCATTTTCTGTGGTTTGTCAGATTGACGTCACGAGGCTGCGGTCACCTACGGCTATGTTATTGGCTACAGTTTGTGACGTCATTCCCTTGTGACGTCACGATTTTATGTTTTGCAAGAATACGTGCCTCTGTATGCATATTATATGCAGTAAATTATATATATTTATGTTAAATTGGTTATAGTTAACATAGTGACGTCGTCGTGATTGGACTTTAAGGATATTGATATGCATATAACGGCCACGAGTGTAAGGAGTCTCGCGACCTCTGGCATATTATCCGTGGGTGGGGGAGGAGCTCTGGCGTTTTCACTAGCGCAGTTTGTGACGAGACCCTTGTGAGAACACTGGAGCCTTGTCTGATCAAATCTTGTGTGGTTCTGACCAAAGTGCGAAGTCAAAATGACCAAAGAGCTTCTCCTCTTAGGCGTGCTTCTTCTCTACACTCCTGTGGAATCCCAAAACCTACTGGATGAGATCAAGTCCAGGCCAACCCTGTCTGAGGTGAGTAACGTTTGCTTTTGAAATGTTACTTGTTCCAGTGGGCGTCACACAGTACATTCTGGAGTATCACACTATCATCACCTGACCATTGTACACTTTAGGTCAGGAAAATGACCCCCAGGTAACCATAGAAAAATTAATAAGAGTGAGAGGGAGGAAAGGGGTGAGGGCGGGGTGTAGGGGAGACCTCAACGCCCTGTACCTGTCATCCTCCTCCCACCAGGTGAACACAATCAGAAGTAATTAACGCCGCTACTGCTGTAAATCCCTGACCTCTTCTTAAGGATTACGGGAGATAAGTAAATGGTTTAAATTTTAGAATGTCAATAGAGAATCAATGCTTCTCGCTAGTAACGCCATTTCTTCTCGTAAACAAACACGAACGATAACTAGTTAAGAAAAAATGGGTATAAAGTAATGAGATTGTTTCACTTGATGGCGTGTCTTTCCTTAATGGTATACAAACATCACTAGTAAATTATTTTGTTAAGAGATTGAGTTGTTTCTGTGTGCATAACTCCAGTAGGAAAATTAAACAGTGCGTCTTGGTACAGAGGTTAGGGAAGAGCTCTGGATGGGATACGTTGCCACACACCCAGTCAGCTCTTGGTACTTGTCACGAGTTATGAACTAAAGGTCCTCAATGCTCAAGTCTATATACAGTACACTTACTCAGTTCAGCTTTTGGCTCCTATGAAGAAAAAAAATTATTCGTAAAAGGAATTTCATATAAACTTTTAAGAAAAACGCTAAAGAAATAATCTTCCGTCATCCCTATAAAGTTTATCAAAAGTTTTATTTAAAAGTAGTAGTTTGAAAGTTCTTAGAAGTTCACTAAAAGAACACTGAATAGAAGACAAACTATTCTGTAACTTTTGTGTATTTTATGATGTAAGGACAAGAATTGGTTCCTATCTATGTATGAACCTTCCTTAACCCCCTCCTTCTCCCTCTCCTTACCCCCTCCTTCCCTCTTCCTCACCCCCCTCCTTCCCTCTTCCTCACCCCCCTCCCCATCACCCCTCCCCATCACCCCTCCCCACCAAAATAGACACGAGGTATTTCGAAGTCGGTTCATATTTTTTAGTAATTAAATATTTTGTTGGGGGAAATAAGTAAGAAGAAATTTGAGTAGATATATCTCTGTCCGTCCGTCCGTTGTCGTACGTTTATTATGTCCCAATGATCTGTATATCTGTGGTCGTGGGTCCAGTCGGTGTTATGCTGTGTAAGTTTTTATGATTTCATCCGTCGTTGTGCCCCTCGTGTGACAAGGATGCCCGGCCCAAGGGTGCATGAATGTGTTTAAGGTGTAGAAGCTGTCGCCAACACAACAACCACACCCTGAGTTAACGAGCTGCATGACCCAGTGTTTAAGGTGTAGAAGCTGTCGCCAACACAACAACCACACCCTGAGTTAACGAGCTGCATGACCCAGTGTTTAAGGTGTAGAAGCTGTCGCCAACACAACAACCACACCCTGAGTTAACGAGCTGCATGACCCAGTGTTTAAGGTGTAGAAGCTGTCGCCAACACAACAACCACACCCTGAGTTAACGAGCTGCATGACCCAGTGTTTAAGGTGTAGAAGCTGTCGCCAACACAACAACCACACCCTGAGTTAACGAGCTGCATGACCCAGTGTTTAAGGTGTAGAAGCTGTCGCCAACACAACAACCACACCCCAAGTTAACGAGCTGCATGACCCAGTGTTTAAGGTGTAGAAGCTGTCGCCAACACAACAACCACACCCTGAGTTAACGAGCTGCATGACCCAGTGTTTAAGGTGTAGAAGCTGTCGCCAACACAACAACCACACCCTGAGTTAACGAGCTGCATGACCCAGTGTTTAAGGTGTAGAAGCTGTCGCCAACACAACAACCACACCATGAATTAACGAGCTGCATGACCCAGTGTTTAAGGTGTAGAAGCTGTCGCCAACACAACAACCACACCCTGAGTTAACGAGCTGCATGACCCACTGTTTAAGGTGTAGAAGCTGTCGCCAACACAACAACCACACCCTGAGTTAACGAGCTGCATGACCCAGTGTTTAAGGTGTAGAAGCTGTCGCCAACACAACAACCACACCCCAAGTTAACGAGCTGCATGACCCACTGTTTAAGGTGTAGAAGCTGTCGCCAACACAACAACCACACCCTGAGTTAACGAGCTGCATGACCCACTGTTTAAGGTGTAGAAGCTGTCGCCAACACAACAACCACACCCTGAGTTAACGAGCTGCATGACCTATGTCAAGGAATAGTCCGAGAAGACCGGACAACTCGCCAACTGCACTGGCTAACCATTACCCTGGAACACGATCCGCAAATCGATTAACATTCAGGTTCTCATTTACTGTTGAGTAGACAGAGGCAAATGGCTTAAAGAAACTTGTTGTTATATGTTAGTAAGGTGTACATCCATCCATCGTCCGCTTAGTTTCGTCGCGCCCATCCGTCCGACCGTCGCCACACATGGCCGTTCATCCGTCTGCGGTCACCGTGGTGGGGAGGGAGGGAGGGTGGGTGGGGGGTCAGCTACAAAGCCGGCTTGAGTAAAATCAATGGAGGTGCTTCTTAAGGGTGTCGCTCTAGTGTGTTGGTGTGACGTGAACCTAATGTTGTTTTATACATCTTGGGTCATAATGAAGGAGTCTTAAACAAAGAGGAATATATCGATAAGTGAGGAGGGCGTCACCGGCTTGGGGCAGTCTGGCCTGGATTCGTGTATTAAAGACGAAAGAAAATTTGGAGTTGAGGCGAAGAACATTCCCGCCTCGCTCCTGCTGCTGTGATTTAAAGAGATTTATTTTACAGTTTTCAATTTTGTTAATTTTATTATTTTTGAGTTTTTTATTGTACTTTATAATTTATTTGATGTTTGTTGAATGTTTTATTTACGTGATGGAAAATGAAGTTTATTAACAAGTTTCTCTTAGTTACATTTTTTGTTTTTAATAATATGTTTTTTTGAATTATACAGGAACTGGATTTAGCTCTAAATTGTTTTTATACTTTGCATGGTCTATATATAAAGTCCACATGCTGAACTGTACACCTGCATTGTCTACACACCTGCTGAACTGTACACCTGCAATGTCTACACACATGTTGAACTGTATACCTGCATTGTCTACACACCTGCTGAACTGTATACCTCCATTGTCTACACACCTGCTGAACTGTACACCTGCAATGTCTACACACATGTTGAACTGTATACCTCCATTGTCTACACACATGCTGAACTGTATACCTCCATTGTCTACACACATGCTGAACTGTATACCTGCAATGTCTACACACCTGCTGAACTGTATACCTGCATTGTCTACACACCTGCTGAACTGTATACCTGCAATGTCTACACACATGCTGAACTGTATACCTCCATTGTCTACACACCTGCTGAACTGTATACCTCCATTGTCTACACACATGTTGAACTGTATACCTGCATTGTCTACACACATGCTGAACTGTATACCTGCATTGTCTACACACCTGCTGAACTGTATACCTCCATTGTCTACACACCTGCTGAACTATATACCTCCATTGTCTACACACATGTTGAACTGTATACCTCCATTGTCTACACACCTGCTGAACTGTACACCTGCAATGTCTACACACATGTTGAACTGTATACCTCCATTGTCTACACACCTGCTGAACTGTATACCTCCATTGTCTACACACCTGCTGAACTGTATACCTCCATTGTCTACACACATGCTGAACTGTATACCTGCAATGTCTACACACCTGCTGAACTGTATACCTGCATTGTCTACACACCTGCTGAACTGTATACCTGCAATGTCTACACACATGCTGAACTGTATACCTCCATTGTCTACACACCTGCTGAACTGTATACCTCCATTGTCTACACACATGCTGAACTGTATACCTGCATTGTCTACACACCTGCTGAACTGTATACCTCCATTGTCTACACACCTGCTGAACTGTATACCTCCATTGTCTACACACCTGCTGAACTGTATACCTCCATTGTCTACACACATGCTGAACTGTATACCTCCATTGTCTACACACATGCTGAACTGTATACCTCCATTGTCTACACACATGCTGAACTGTATACCTGCAATGTCTACACACCTGCTGAACTGTATACCTGCATTGTCTACACACATGCTGAACTGTATACCTGCATTGTCTACACACCTGCTGAACTGTATACCTCCATTGTCTACACACCTGCTGAACTGTATACCTCCATTGTCTACACACATGTTGAACTGTATACCTCCATTGTCTACACACATGTTGAACTGTATACCTCCATTGTCTACACACCTGCTGAACTGTATACCTCCATTGTCTACACACCTGCTGAACTGTATACCTCCATTGTGTACACACATGCTGAACTGTACACCTCCATTGTCTACACACATGTTGAACTGTATACCTGCATTGTCTACACACATGCTGAACTGTATACCTGCATTGTCTACACACCTGCTGAACTGTATACCTCCATTGTCTACACACCTGCTGAACTATATACCTCCATTGTCTACACACATGTTGAACTGTATACCTCCATTGTCTACACACATGTTGAACTGTATACCTCCATTGTCTACACACCTGCTGAACTGTATACCTCCATTGTCTACACACCTGCTGAACTGTATACCTGCATTGTCTACACACCTGCTGAACTGTATACCTCCATTGTCTACACACATGTTGAACTGTATACCTCCATTGTCTACACACCTGCTGAACTGTATACCTCCATTGTCTACACACCTGCTGAACTGTATACCTCCATTGTCTACACACCTGCTGAACTATATACCTCCATTGTCTACACACATGTTGAACTGTATACCTCCATTGTCTACACACCTGCTGAACTGTATGCCTCCATTGTCTACACACCTGCTGAACTGTATACCTCCATTGTCTACACACCTGCTGAACTGTACACCTGCATTGTCTACACACCTGTTGAACTGTATACCTGCATTGTCTACACACATGCTGAACTGTATACCTCCATTGTCTACACACATGTTGAACTGTATACCTCCATTGTCTACACACCTGCTGAACTGTATACCTCCATTGTCTACACACCTGCTGAACTGTATACCTCCATTGTCTACACACCTGCTGAACTGTACACCTGCATTGTCTACACACCTGTTGAACTGTATACCTGCATTGTCTACACACATGCTGAACTGTATACCTCCATTGTCTACACACCTGCTGAACTGTATACCTCCATTGTCTACACACCTGCTGAACTGTATACCTCCATTGTCTACACACATGCTGAACTGTATACCTGCATTGTCTACACACCTGCTGAACTGTACACCTGCATTGTCTACACACATGCTGAACTGTATACCTCCATTGTCTACACACCTGCTGAACTGTATACCTGCATTGTCTACACACATGCTGAACTGTATACCTCCATTGTATACACACCTGCTGAACTGTATACCTCCATTGTCTACACACATGCTGAACTGTATACCTCCATTGTCTACACACATGCTGAACTGTATACCTGCATTGTCTACACACCTGCTGAACTGTACACCTGCATTGTCTACACACATGCTGAACTGTATACCTCCATTGTCTACACACCTGCTGAACTGTATACCTGCAATGTTCTACACACATGCTGAACTGTATACCTGCATTGTCTACACACATGCTGAACTGTATACCTCCATTGTCTACACACCTGCTGAACTGTATACCTGCATTGTCTACACACCTGCTGAACTGTATACCTCCATTGTCTACACACATGCTGAACTGTATACCTCCATTGTCTACACACCTGTTGAACTGTATACCTCCATTGTCTACACACATGTTGAGTCAATGTAAACTTATATGACAATTCACTGAATAACGTCTTCATCTGTCGACCTCTTCCTGTCTGTCTGTAGCCTCTTTCTGTCTGTCTGTAGCCTCTTTCTGTCTGTCTGTCTGTAGCCTCTTTCTGTCTGTCTGTCTGTAGCCTCTTCCTGTCTGTCTGTCTGTCTGTAGCCTCTTTCTGTCTGTCTGTCTGTAGCCTCTTCCTGTCTGTCTGTCTGTCTGTAGCCTCTTTCTGTCTGTCTGTAGCCTCTCTGTCTGTCTGTCTGTCTGTCTGTAGCCTCTTCCTGTCTGTTTGTCTGTCTGTAGCCTCTTTCTGTCTGTCTGTAGCCTCTCTGTCTGTCTGTCTGTCTGTAGCCGCTTTCTGTCTGTCTATCTGTAGCCTATCTGTCTGTCTGTGTCTGTAGCCTCTTTCTGTCTGTCTGTCTGTCTGTAGCCTCTTTCTGTCTGTCTGTCTGTAGCCTCTTTCTATCTGTCTGTCTGTCTGTAGCCTCTTTCTGTCTGTCTGTCTGTCTGTCTGTCTGTCTAGCCTCTTTCTATCTGTCTGTCTGTCTGTCTGTCTGTCTGTATGTAGCCTCTTTCTGTCTGTCTGTCTGTAGCCTCTTTCTGTCTGTCTGTAGCCTCTTTCTGTCTGTCTGTCTGTAGCCTCTTCCTGTCTGTCTGTCTAGCCTCTTTCTGTCTGTCTGTCTGTCTGTCTGTAGCCTCTTCCTGTCTGTCTGTCTGTCTATAGCCTCTTTCTGTCTGTCTGTCTGTCTATAGCCTCTTTCTGTCTGTCTGTCTGTAGCCTCTTTCTGTCTGTCTGTCTGTAGCCTCTTCCTGTCTGTCTGTCTGTCTGTAGCCTCTTTCTGTCTGTCTGTCTGTAGCCTCTCTGTCTGTCTGTCTATCTGTCTGTAGCCTCTTCCTGTCTGTCTGTCTGTCTGTAGCCTCTTTCTGTCTGTCTGTAGCCTCTCTGTCTGTCTGTCTGTCTGTAACCGCTTTCTGTCTGTCTATCTGTAGCCTCTTTCTGTCTGTCTGTGTCTGTAGCCTCTTTCTGTCTGTCTGTCTGTCTGTAGCCTCTTTCTATCTGTCTGTCTGTCTGTCTGTAGCCTCTTTCTGTCTGTCTGTCTGTCTAGCCTCTTTCTGTCTGTCTGTCTGTAGCCTCTGTCTGTCTGTCTAGCCTCTTTCTATCTGTCTGTCTGTCTGTCTAGCCTCTTTCTGTCTGTCTGTCTGTCTGTCTGTAGCCTCTTTCTATCTGTCTGTCTGTCTGTCTAGCCTCTTTCTGTCTGTCTGTCTGTCTTTCTGTCTGTCTGTCTGTCTGTCTGTCTGTAGCCTCTTTCTGTCTGTCTGTAGCCTCTTTCTATCTGTCTGTCTGTCTGTCTGTCTAGCCTCTTTCTGTCTGTCTGTCTGTCTTTCTGTCTGTCTGTCTGTCTGTCTGTAGCCTCTTTCTGTCTGTCTGTAGCCTCTTTCTATCTGTCTGTCTGTCTGTCTAGCCTCTTTCTATCTGTCTGTCTGTCTGTCTGTCTAGCCTCTTTCTGTCTGTCTGTCTGTCTTTCTGTCTGTCTGTCTGTCTGTCTGTCTGTAGCCTCTTTCTATCTCTGTCTGTCTGTCTGTCTGTAGCCTCTTTCTGTCTGTCTGTAGCCTCTTTCTATCTGTCTGTCTGTCTGTCTGTCTAGCCTCTTTCTGTCTGTCTGTCTGTCTTTCTGTCTGTCTGTCTGTAGCCTCTTTCTATCTGTCTGTCTGTCTGTCTGTCTGTCTGTAGCCTCTTTCTGTCTGTCTGTAGCATCTTTCTATCTGTCTGTCTGTCTGTCTGTAGCCTCTTTCTGTCTGTCTGTAGCCTCTTTCTATCTGTCTGTCTGTCTGTAGCCTCTTTCTGTCTGTCTGTCTCTCTCTGTCGTGTCTTCTCACTGCTAATTTACATAAAGGTCAACATGACGATAATTACACCCCGTCATTAACGTCAGTCGCATTACTGAGGTCAGAGGTCAACCGCTGGTGTGTTGTCGGGAAGGAGCCAACTGGTCCACCATTTGAGGTCAGAGGTCAACCGCTGGTGTGTTGTCGGGAAGGAGCCAGCTGGTCCACCATTTGAGGTCAGAGGTCAACCGCTGGTGTGTTGTCGGGAAGGAGCCAGCTGGTCCACCATTTGAGGTCTGAGGTCAACCGCTGGTGTGTTGTCGGGAAGGAGCCAACTGGTCCGCCATTTGAGGTCAGAGGTCAACCACTGGTGTGTTGTCGGGAAGGAGCCAACTGGTCCACCATTTTAGTTCTTATTTAGTCGCATTAATGAGGTCAGAGGTCAACCGCTGGTCCTGTCGGGAAGGAGCCAACTGGTCCACCATTTGAGGTCAGAGGTCAACCGCTGGTGTGTTGTCGGGAAGGAGCCAACTGGTCCACCATTTGAGGTCAGAGGTGAACCGCTGGTGTGTTGTCGGGAAGGAGCCAACTGGTCCACCATTTGAGGTCAGAGGTCAACCGCTCGTGTGTTGTCGGGAAGGAGTCAGCTGGTCCACCATTTGAGGTCAGAGGTGAACCGCTGGTGTGTTGTCGGGAAGGAGCCAACTGGTCCACCATTTGAGGTCAGAGGTCAACCGCTCGTGTGTTGTCGGGAAGGAGTCAGCTGGTCCACCATTTGAGGTCAGAGGTCAACCGCTGGTGTGTTGTCGGGAAGGAGCCAGCTGGTCCACCATTTGAGGTCAGAGGTCAACCGCTGGTGTGTTGTCGGGAAGGAGCCAGCTGGTCCACCATTTGAGGTCAGAGGTCAACCGCTGGTGTGTTGTCGGGAAGGAGCCAGCTGGTCCACCATTTGAGGTCAGAGGTCAACCGCTGGTGTGTTGTCGGGAAGGAGCCAGCTGGTCCACCATTTGAGGTCAGAGGTCAACCGCTGGTGTGTTGTCGGGAAGGAGCCAGCTGGTCCACCATTTGAGGTCAGAGGTCAACCGCTGGTGTGTTGTCGGGAAGGAGCCAGCTGGTCCACCATTTGAGGTCAGAGGTCAACCGCTGGTGTGTTGTCGGGAAGGAGCCAGCTGGTCCACCATTTGAGGTCAGAGGTCAACCGCTGGTGTGTTGTCGGGAAGGAGCCAGCTGGTCCACCATTTGAGGTCAGAGGTCAACCGCTGGTGTGTTGTCGGGAAGGAGCCAGCTGGTCCACCATTTGAGGTCAGAGGTCAACCGCTGGTGTGTTGTCGGGAAGGAGCCAGCTGGTCCACCATTTGAGGTCAGAGGTCAACCGCTGGTGTGTTGTCGGGAAGGAGCCAGCTGGTCCACCATTTGAGGTCAGAGGTCAACCGCTGGTCCTGTCGGGAAGGAGCCAACTGGTCCACCATTTGAGGTCAGAGGTCAACCGCTGGTGTGTTGTCGGGAAGGAGCCAGCTGGTCCACCATTTGAGGTCAGAGGTCAACCGCTGGTGTGTTGTCGGGAAGGAGCCAGCTGGTCCACCATTTGAGGTCAGAGGTCAACCGCTGGTGTGTTGTCGGGAAGGAGCCAGCTGGTCCACCATTTGAGGTCAGAGGTCAACCGCTGGTGTGTTGTCGGGAAGGAGCCAGCTGGTCCACCATTTGAGGTCAGAGGTCAACCGCTGGTGTGTTGTCGGGAAGGAGGCAGCTGGTCCATTAATGAGGTCAGAGGTCAACCGCTCGTGTGTTGTCGGGAAGGAGTCAGCTGGTCCACCATTTGAGGTCAGAGGTCAACCGCTGGTGTGTTGTCGGGAAGGAGCCAACTGGTCCACCATTTGAGGTCAGAGGTCAACCGCTGGTCCTGTCGGGAAGGAGCCAACTGGTCCACCATTTTATTTCTTATTTAATTTTCCTCTCAGATTTTTTCTCGATTTTTGTAGTTATATTATCGGGTGTCTTTTTTATTGACTATTTTACTCGTTTTAATCTTTCATTGATTTTATTTTTTCTTTTATTTTTACTCAGTTATTGTAATTTTTTTTTTTTTGCATATACTGGTTAAGGTTTGGTTGGGTTAAGGTTTGGTTGGGTTAAGGTTTGGTTGGGTTAAGGTTGGTTGGGTTAAGGTTTGGTTGGGTTAAGGTTTGGTTGGTTAAGGTTTGGTTGGGTTAAGGTTTGGTTGGTTAAGGTTTGGTTTGGGTTAAGGTTTGGTTGGGTTAAGGTTTCGTTGGGTTAAGGTTTGGTTGGGTTAAGGTTTGGTTGGGTTAAGGTTTGGTTGGGTTAAGGTTTGGTTGGGTTAAGGTTTGGTTGGGTTAAGGTTTGGTTGGGTTAAGGTTTGGTTGGGTTAAGGTTTCGTTGGGTTAAGGTTTCGTTGGGTTAAGGTTTCGTTGGGTTAAGGTTTGGTTGGGTTAAGGTTTGGTTGGGTTAAGGTTGGGTTGGGTTAAGGTTTGGTTGGGTTAAGGTTTGGTTGGGTTAAGGTTTGGTTGGGTTAAGGTTGGGTTGGGTTAAGGTTTGGTTGGGTTAAGGTTTGGTTGGGTTAAGGTTGGGTTGGGTTAAGGTTTGGTTGGGTTAAGGTTTGGTTGGGTTAAGGTTTGGTTGGGTTAAGGTTTCGTTGGGTTAAGGTTTGGTTGGGTTAAGGTTTGGTTGGGTTAAGGTTTGGTTGGGTTAAGGTTTGGTTGGGTTAAGGTTTGGTTGGGTTAAGGTTTGTTGGGTTAAGGTTTGGTTGGGTTAAGGTTTGGTTGGTTAGGTTTGGTTGGGTTAAGGTTTGGTTGGGTTAAGGTTTGGTTGGGTTAAGGTTTGGTTGGGTTAAGGTTTGGTTGGGTTAAGGTTGGGTTGGGTTAAGGTTGGGTTGGGTTAAGGTTGGGTTGGGTTAAGGTTTGGTTGGGTTAAGGTTTGGTTGGGTTAAGGTTTGGTTGGGTTAAGGTTTGGTTGGGTTAAGGTTTGGTTGGGTTAAGGTTTGGTTGGGTTAAGGTTTGGTTGGATTAAGGTTTGGTTGGGTTATGGTTTGGTTGGGTTAAGGTGTTCGTTGGGTTAGGTTTCGTTGGTTAAGGTTTGGTTGGTTAAGGTTTCGTTGGTTAAGGTTTCGTTGGGTTAAGGTTTGGTTGGGTTAAGGTTTCGTTGGTTAAGGTTTGGTTGGGTTAAGGTTTGTTGGGTTAAGGTTTGGTTGGATTAAGGTTTCGTTGGGTTAAGGTTTCGTTGGGTTAAGGTTTGGTTGGGTTAAGGTTTGGTTGGGTTAAGGTTTGGTTGGGTTAAGGTTTGGTTGGGTTAAGGTTTGGTTGGGTTAAGGTTTGGTTGGGTTAAGGTTTGGTTGGGTTAAGGTTTGGTTGGGTTAAGGTTTGGTTGGGTTAAGGTTTGGTTGGGTTAAGGTTTGGTTGGGTTAAGGTTTCGTTGGGTTAAGGTTTCGTTGGGTTAAGGTTTGGTTGGGTTAAGGTTTCGTTGGGTTAAGGTTTCGTTGGGTTAAGGTTTGGTTGGGTTAAGGTTTGGTTGGGTTAAGGTTTGGTTGGGTTAAGGTTGGGTTAGGTTGGGTTGGGTTAAGGTGTGGTTGGGTTAAGGTTTGGTTGGGTTAAGGCTTGGTTGGGTTAGGTTAGGTTAGGTTAGGTTTGGTTTGGTTTGGTTTGGTTAGATGAGGTTAGGTTAGGTTAGGTTAGTTTATTGCTTCAACATTGGGTTATGTTAGGTTAGATTAGCGCTACATCATTAGATATTAATGACTCCGTGTGACCTTATATCGTCAGTCCTGGTGATTACAGAACAGTACAGTACTCATGAACCATTGTGTACTGTACCCCGTCTGTCATGTTTGGGTGGAGCCGAGAGTATTGCTCTCTCTCTCTCTCTCTCTCTCTCTCTCTCTCTCTCTCTCTCTCTCTCTCTCTCTCTCCTTCAGCTGGGAGACACGCGGGGTTGAGTCGGGTTGATCAAATGTGGATCACTGGACGACCCAAGAGAAGGGAAAAACTCATTTCAGGATTTTACATGGGAAGGAAGGATGGATGGATGGGTGGAAGGAAAGAAAGAAGGAAGGCAGACAGGAAGGAAGGAGGGGAGGCAGGAAGGAAGGAAGGAAGGAAGAAAGGGAGGAAGGAAGGAGGGATGGAGGGAACATATATATGAAAATTTAAGGAAGAACTGTGTTGTGTCGACATATCTGCGGCCCATCGAGAAATTTGTGTGTGGTGGTGTTGGAGGAGGTGGGGGGGGTGTAGGTGTGTGTTGGAGGAGGGGGGGGGGGTGTAGGTGTGTGGACGAGGGGCACAATTATGATGTGATATATCTCGACCTAAGCAAAGCCTTCGACAGAGTCCTCCACGAAAGACTAATAAGAAAAGTGGAGGCTCATGGCATTAAAGGAGGTATTCTTAAATGGATTAGGGCGTGGTTACAGGACAGGAAACAGCGAGTGAGCATTAACGGCACTAAATCCCATTGGAGCAACGTCACTAGTGGAGTTCCCCAAGGCTCAGTACTTGGATTATTATTATTTATTATATACATAAACGACATTGATATCGGCGTAGACAGCAACTTATGTAAATTTGCTGACGACACTAAAATAGGTCTTGTAATTAAATCTGACGAGGACTCCGCAAAACTACAGGAAGATCTAAACAAATTTTTCAAATGGTCTGAAAAATGGCAGATGAAATTCAACGTGGACAAATGTAAAGTACTCAGGATAGCAGATGTAAACAGGGAAACCAGTTACCAGATGAACAACGATGTTATTGAGAAATCCGACTGTGAGAAAGATTTAAGAGTAATGATAAGTAGGAATCTTAAGCCAAGTAAACAATGTGTATTTGCTCAAGAGAAGGCTATTAAAGTACTTGGATTCAAACAAAGGAGTGTTAGTTACAAGACTATCAGGTCATCACGAAAGTTGGGAATGCTGTACAGATGCCGTAGCTACTTCACTCCTGAGCAGTTGCTCCAAGTATATAAGGGATTCATTCGTCCTAACTTGGAGTACTGCTCTCATATCTGGGGTGGCTCTTCAACTGTTAGATAGGGTGGAATCAAAGGCATTTCGTCTTATTAACTCTCCTCCTTTAGTCGACAATCTCTCTTCCCTTTCTCTTCGCCGCAATGTTGCTTCACTCTCTCTCTCTCTTTTACAGGTACTTTAACGGGCAATGTTCAGGGGATTTGGCATCCTGTGTACCGCCGGCAAGGCCGTGGGTTCGTAACACACGTCTTGCCCGCGGTGCCCACCGTTTCTCTGTGGATGTCGGTCACACTATAATAACCCGTTATAGTGCCTCCTTCTCTCCTCACACAGCCAAACTGTGGAATGCTCTGCCTTCTTCTGTGTTTCCATGCTCTTACAATCTGTCTCACTTTAAAAAGCTGGGTTCCGGCATCTTCGTGGTGTAGATTAATACAGTATAACCTTTTTTCTATATTTACAATTTCTTTCCGTTCCCCCCCCCCCCCCCCCCCCCCAGGCTCCGTTGTGGGTCGTTTGACCTGTACCCGGGTGGGCTAATTCCCGTAAAAAAAAAAAAAAACTTGGATTATGCAGTTCAATTCTGGTCACCGTATTACAGAATGGATATAGAATCCTTAAAAAGCATTCACAGGACAATGACCACACTATTCCCGGGCATTAGGAACCTTGAGAACAGAGACAGGTTAAAGCATCTTAATTTGCACTCACTCGAGAGACGTAGAGCGAGGGGCGACGTGTATAAATGGAAGTCAGGGCTAAGCAAAGGGGACATTACAAAGGTACTCAAACTATTCAACCAGGAGCGAACTCATAACAATGGTTTTAGATTAGACAAGTTTAGATTTAGGCGTGAAATAGGCAAACATTGGCCTGGAAACAGAGTAGTGGATGAGTGGAACAAGTTACCAAACATCATCATTAACTGGAACACGCTGGATAGCTTCAAGCATAGGTTGGATGGATATATGAGCGATAGGGGTTGGGTGTAAACGGGACGGTGCAGTATGGGTCAATAGTTACTGTTTCCTCCGGTCTTTTGTTGTGTGTGTGTTGGGAATGGAGGTGGAGAGGGGTAGCTGTGTGTGTGTGTTGGGGAGGGGGTGATGGAGGGGGGTAACTGTGTGTTGGGGAGGTGGAGGGGGTAACTGTGTGTTGGGGAGGTGGAGGGGGGGTAACTGTATGTTGGGGAGGAGGAGGGGGGTAACTGTGTGTTGGGGAGGTGGAGGGGGAGGTAACTGTGTTTTGGGGAGGGGAGGGGAGGGGAGGTGGAGGGGGGGTAACTGAGTGTTGGGGAGGGGGAGGTGGAGGGGGGTAACTGTGTGTTGGGGAGGTGGAGGAGGGGGTACCTGTGTGTTGGGGAGGGTGGAGGGGGGTAACTGTGCGTTGGGGAGGTGGAGGGGGGTAACTGTGTGTTGGGGATGGGGTGGATGGAGGGGGGTAACTGTGTGTTGGGGAGGTGGAGGGGGGTAACTGTGTGTTGGGGAGGGGAGGGTGGAGGGGGGGTAACTGTGTGTTGGGGAGGTGGAGGGGGGTAACTGTGTGTTGGGAGGTGGAGGGGGGTAACTGTGTGTTGGGGTGGTGGAGGGGGGTAACTGTGTGTTGGGGAGGTGGAGGGGGGGTAACTGTGTGTTGGGGAGGTGGAAGGGGGTAACTGTGTGTTGGGGAGGGGGTGGTGGAGGGGGGTAACTGTGTGTTGGGGAGGTGGAGGGGGGTAACTGTGTGTTGGGGAGGTGGAGGGGGGTAACTGTGTGTTGGGGAGGGGGAGGGGGGTAACTGAGTGTTGGGGAGGTGGAGGGGGGTAACTGTGTGTTGGGGAGGGGGTGGTGGAGGGGGTAACTGTGTGTTGGGGAGGTGGAGGGGGGGTAACTGTGTGTTGGGGTGGTGGAGGGGGGGGAAACTGTGTGTTGGGGTGGTGGAGGGGGGGTAACTGTGTGTTGGGGAGGTGGAGGGGGGTAACTGTGTGTTGGGGTAGGTGGGAGGGGGGTTAACTGTGTGTTGGGGAGGGGGAGGGGGGTAACTGTGTGTTGGGGAGGGGGGGGGGTAACTGTGTGTGGGGGCGGTGGAGGGGGGTAACTGTGTGTTGGGGTGGTGGAGGGGGGTAACTGTGTGTTGGGGAGGTGGAGGGGGGTAACTGTGTGTTGGGAGGTGGAGGGGGGTAACTGTGTGTTGGGGAGGGTGGAGGGGGGTAACTGTGTGTTGGGGAGGTGGAGGGGGGTAACTGTGTGTTGGGGAGGTGGAGGGGGGTAACTGTGTGTTGGGGAGGTGGAGGGGGGGTAACTGTGTGTTGGGGAGGTGGAGGGGGGTAACTGTGTGTTGGGGAGGTGGAGGGGGGTAACTGTGTGTTGGGGAGGGGGTGGTGGAGGGGGGGTAACTGTGTGTTGGGGAGGTGGAGGGGGGGTAACTGTGTGTTGGGGAGGTGGAGGGGGGGTAACTGTGTGTTGGGGAGGTGGAGGGGGGTAACTGTGTGTTGGGGAGGTGGAGGGGGGGTAACTGTGTGTTGGGGAGGTGGAGGGGGGTAACTGTGTGTTGGGGAGGGGGAGGGGGGTAACTGTGTGTTGGGGAGGGTGAGGTGGAGGGGGGTAACTGTGTGTTGGGGAGGTGGAGGGGGGTAACTGTGTGTTGGGGAGGTGGAGGGGGGTAACTGTGTGTTGGGGAGGTGGAGGGGGGTAACTGTGTGTTGGGGAGGTGGAGGGGGGTAACTGTGTGTTGGGGAGGTGGAGGGGGGTAACTGTGTGTTGGGGAGGTGGAGGGGGGGTAACTGTGTGTTGGGGAGGTGGGGGTAACTGTGTGTTGGGAGGTGGAGGGGGTAACTGTGTGTTGGGGAGGGGGAGGGGGGGTAACTGTGTGTTGGGGAGGTGGAGGGGGGGTAACTGTGTGTTGGGGAGGTGGAGGGGGGGTAACTGTGTGTTGGGGAGGTGGAGGGGGTGGTAACTGTGTGTTGGGGAGGTGGAGGGGGGTAACTGTGTGTTGGGGAGGTGGAGGGGGAGGTAACTGTGTGTTGGGGAGGTGGAGGGGGTGGTAACTGTGTGTTGGGGAGGTGGAGGGGGAGGTAACTGTGTGTTGGGGAGGTGGAGGGGGGTTGATAGGGACGAGAAGGGAGGTATTGTCCTTCCTTCTGTCTGTGCCTGTGTGAATAATGTAGTTTGTGTTTATATTTAATGTTCGGATTGACAAAGAAGAGAGGAAGAGAGAGAGTGAGAGAGAGAGAGAGAGAGAGAGAGAGAGAGAGAGAGAGAGAGCTGGTGGTGGTTGTTGTGGTGGTGTTGGAGGGAAATGGTGGTTGTTGTTGTGGTGGGGATGAATGGTGGTTGTGGTGGAGAGGAGTGGTGGTGGTTGTTGTGGTGGAGAGGAGTGGTGGTGGTTGTTGTGGTGGAGAGGAATGGTGGTGGTTGTTGTGGTGGAGAGGAATGGTGGTGGTTGTTGTGGTGGAGAGGAATGGTGGTGGTTGTTGTGGTGGAGAGGAATGGTGGTGGAGAGGAATGGTGGTGGTTGTTGTGGTGGAGAGGAATGGTGGTGGTTGTTGTGGTGGAGAGGATTGGTGGTGGTTGTTGTGGTGGAGATGAATGGTGGTTGTGGTGGAGAGTGGTGGTGGTTGTTTGGTGGAGATGAATGGTGGTTGTGGTTGTTGTGGTGGAGAGGAGTGGTGGTGGTTGTTGTGGTGGAGAGGAATGGTGGTAGTGGTTGTGGTGGAGAGGAATGGTGGAGGTTGTTGTGGTGGTAGTGGTTGTGGTGGAGAGGAATGGTGGTTGTTGTGGTAAAGAGGAGTGGTGGTGGTTGTTGTGGTGGAGAGGAATGGTGGAGGTTGTTGTGGTGGAGAGGAATGGTGGTTGTTGTGGTAAAGAGGCGTGGTGGTGGTTGTTGTGGTGGAGAGGAATGGTGGTGGTTGTTGTGGTGGAGAGGAATGGTGGTGGTTGTTGTGGTGGAGAGGAATGGTGGTGGTTGTTGTGGTGGAGAGGAATGGTGGTAGTGGTTGTGGTGGAGAGGAATGGTGGTTGTGATGGTGGAGAGTAATGGGGGTGGTTGTTGTGGTGGAGAGGAATGGTGGTGGTTGTGGTAGTGGAGAGGAATGGTGGTGGTTGTGGTGGAGAGGAATGGTGGTGGTTGTGATGGTGGAGAGGAATGGTGGTAGTGGTTGTGGTGGAGAGGAATGTGGTAGTGGTTGTGGTGGAGAGGAATGGTGGTGGTTGTGGTGGAGAGGAATGGTGGTTGTTATGGAGAGGAATGGTGGTTGGTGTGGTGGAGAGGAATGGTGTTTGTGGTGGTGGAGAGGAATAGTGGTTGTGATGGTGGAGAGGAATTGAGGTTGTGATGGAGAGGAATAGTGGTTGTGGTGGTGGAGAGGAATAGTGGTTAGGATGGAGAATATCGATGGGAATATAATTGCGGCGACGTGTTTTGTGGTAGACGCTTATTGAGAAAGTGACTCTCTCTCTCTCTCTCTCTCTCTCTCTCTCTCTCTCTCTCTCTCTCTCTCTCTCTCAACACACATGATCAGGACACGCCTCAGCGCCATCAACCACTCCATCAATAATCAATTTCTATTCTGTTGTAGCGAACTAATACAATGCCGCCTCCTACTCCATCTTCCCCCTCCCCCCTTCGCCCTCCCCCCCTTCTCCATCTCCCCCCTCTCCCCCTCCTTCATCTCCCCCTCTCCCCCTCCCCATCTCCCTCCCTCCCCCATCTCCCTCTCCTCCATCACCCCCTCCTCCATCACCCCCTCCTTCATTTCCCCCATCTCCCCTCTCCTTCATCTCCTCCTCTCCCCCTCCCTCCCCCCTCCCCCCTCTGTGGACATAGGCTGAGGATGCGGTCGTCAACCTCTTTCATCGCCTTTGACAATGTTTATATCTTTTCAGTTTTCAATACAGTAAAACTTCCTTATAACGGACTTTTCTCCATATAATCCGCTACATAGGGGGGGGGGGATCCTCATCTAACGGACCCTCGATATAGCGGACTTTCCCCTCCATATTGACCCATTAAATAGAGGGTTTCACTGTAATGCCACTAGTTTAATGTGCACCCCAGATTCTGTAGCACACGCAGACAAAATCATCATGTGGCAGTGAAGGGCACAAAGGGTGTTTTATCAGACCCCAGTAGTCAGGATGTTGTGATGATGAGTGTAACAGCGTGTCTTTAACTGTATACATAGGTGATGACTCAGCTATTAATGGTCGGTTACAGAGAGAGAGAGAGAGAGAGAGAGTATTAAATTACAACAGACAGTCGGTCATCTGTTCGTTAACTTACATACTGTCTTAAGACGTACTGGTGTCTTTCCTTATAATATATTCCATCAACCTAACCTAACCACACAGTTGTCGACCTAATTCTTCAACACTGGCCACTTGATATATAGTATAAAGGCATTCATCAAGCATTCAACTTTCACTCAACTAATAAGAGGGTGGTGGTGGTGGTAGTGGTGGTGGTGGTGGTGGTAGTGGTGGTGGTGGTGGTGGTGGTGGTGGTGGTAGTAGTGTTCAACCACCACTTAGCTAATATTTGTACTCTCTCTCTCTCTCTCTCTCTCTCTCTCTCTCTCTCTCTCTCTCTCTCTCTCTCTCTCTCTCTCTCTCTCTCTCTCACACCTACAGTAGAGATTATTCAATTACGTCATCGCTCAAGAGATACTTTTATTTCTGACTTTTTTTTGTACCGAATCTAATTACTGTCTTTAAAGGGAGTTTTGTAGAGCGAGGGAGAGAAGGAAGGTGGGGGGAGGGAAGGAAGGTGGGGGAAGAGGGAAGGAAGGTGGGGGAAGAGGGAAGGAAGGTGGGGGAAAGGGGAAGGTGGGGGGAGGAGGGAGGGAGGGAAGGAAGGGGGGAAAGGGGGAAGGAAGGTGGGGGAAGAGGGGAGAGAGGGAGGGAAGGTGGGGGGAGGAGGGAGGGAGGGAAGGAAGGAAGGAAAAAGCGAGGGGGGGAAGGAGGAAGTCTTGTCAAAACAAACATAATTCCGTTTACTCCTTGTGTCCACGAGGGAAGGAGAAGAATATTCCCCTCACTTAACGAGACACATTCTGCATCAACACAGACCTGAGTTTTTTTAGACACCCTGTAGAGTGTGGTGGGTGAGTTATGAGACACCCTGTACAGTATGGTGGGTGAGTTATGAGACACCCTGTACAGTATGGTGGGTGAGTTATGAGACACCCTGTACAGTATGGTGGGTGAGTTATACCCTGTACAGTATGATGGGTGAGTTATGAGACACCCTGTACAGTATGGTGGGTGAGTTATGAGACACCCTGTACAGTATGGTGGGTGAGTTATGAGACACCCTGTACAGTGTGGTGGGTGAGTTATGAGACACCCTGTACAGTGTGGTGGGTGAGTTATGAGACACCCTGTAGAGTGTGGTGGGTGAGTTATGAGACACCCTGTACAGTATGGTGGGTGAGTTATGAGACACCCTGTACAGTATGGTGGGTGAGTTATGAGACACCCTGTACAGTATGGTGGGTGAGTTATGAGACACCCTGTACAGTATGGTGGGTGAGTTATGAGACACCCTGTACAGTATGGTGGGTGAGTTATGAGACACCCTGTACAGTATGGTGGGTGAGTTATGAGACACCCTGTACAGTGTGGTGGGTGAGTTATGAGACACCCTGTACAGTATGGTGGGTGAGTTATGAGACACCCTGTACAGTATGGTGGGTGAGTTATGAGACACCCTGTACAGTGCGGTGGGTGAGTTATGAGACACCCTGTACAGTGAACACAGAAGAACATATGACAGGAGGAAACAGTAACTATTGACCCATACTGCACCGTCCCGTTTACACCCAACCCCTATCGCTCATATATCCACCCAACCTATGTTTGAAGCTATCCAGCGTGTTCCAGTTAATGATGATGTTTGGTAACTTGTTCCACTCATCCACTACTCTATTTCCAAACCAGTGTTTACCTATTTCACGCCTAAATCTAAATTTGTCTAACTTAAACCATTGTTATGAGTTCGCTCCTGGTTGGATAGTTTGAGTACCTTTGTAATGTCCCCTTTGTTTAACCCTGACTTCCATTTATTACACCTCTATCATGTCGCCCCTCACTCCACGTCTCTCGAGGGAGTGCAAATTAAGATGCTTTAACCTGTCTCTGTACTCAAGGTTCCTAATGCCCCGGATTAGTCTTGTCATTCTCCTCTGAATTCTTTCCAATGATTCTATATCCATTCTGTAATGCGGTGACCAGAACTGAACTGCGTAATCCAGGTGTGGTCTCACAAGAGCAAGGTACAGTTTTAGGATGACCTCGTTAGTCGTGTAACTAACACTCCTTTGTATGAACCCAAGCACTTTATTAGCCTTGTTACGAGCAAATACACATTGTTTACTTGGCTTAAGATTCCTACTTATCATTACTCCTAAATCTTTCTCACAGTCGGATTTCTCAATAAGTAAGCTTTAATAATTAAGCTGGTGAAATATAGCTTCTCTACACATAAGATGAAATCACTTTATAAATGTTTTCTTGAAGGAAATACTTTCTAACCTAACCTAACCCTCACCGTTAGTGGAAGGGAGAAGACTTTGTGAACATTTTGAATAAGAAGGATCTGTTAAGTTAGTCCTGGTGTTGACGAGACGGTGTTAGTGGGCAGGTGGGTGGTAGTATTCGGGAGGCGTTTTGTTGACATACCCTCCCCCCCCCCCCATCGTCTCTCAACTAACATTTCGAAAACATGTACTCTCTCTCTCTCTCTCTCTCTCTCTCTCTCTCTCTCTCTCTCTACAGTAAAGTATCGTGCTCGCTCCGTAGACTTGTGTTGCTGACGTATAGAGCCAAGTTATGGAACACCCAGAGAGAGAGAGAGAGAGAGAGAGAGAGAGAGAGGTAATCATAGTTCCCTGGAGTACAGAACAAGCCAACCACTTTAGGTCACCGTTCGTATGTTACTCCTACAACTAAAAGAGTCCTCCTCACTCCTAACACACACTCTTCACGCACTCTTCTCCCCCTTCCTCTCCTCACGCACTCTTCTCCTCCTCCCTCTCCTCACACATTATCTTCTCCCCCTCCCAGCCCCCACTTCTCTTCCCTCTCCTTACACCCCTTCTCCCCTACCCCTCCTAACGCCACCACCCCACTCCTTTTATCTCCCCCTTCCCTCTCCCCAATTACAAGAATGCTGGCTTTGTGGCTGCTAAAGGAATCCTTGGCTGAAAATGAATAGGGCAGGGGTGGGAGATTAAGGTGCTAGGGAGAAGAGGGGGGGAGGGGAGATTGGGCTTATGGTAGGGGTGAGGGGTGGAGATGAACGGGGGTGTATGAGGGAAGGGTGATAATGGCAGTGGGGAGCTTAATCCTGCAAGGTTTACCGTACACCAAGACAGCGCCGGGTGTAGGTTTACCGTACACCAAGACAGCGCCGGGTGTAGGTTTACCGTACACCAAGACAGCGCCTGGTGTAGGTTTACCGTACACCAAGACAGCGCCTGGTGTAGGTTTACCGTACACCAAGACAGCGCCGGGTGTAGGTTTACCGTACACCAAGACAGCGCCGGGTGTAGGTTTACCGTACACCAAGACAGCGCCGGGTGTGGGTTTACCGTACACCAAGACAGCGCCGGGTGTAGGTTTACCGTACACCAAGACAGCACCGGGTGTAGGTTTACCGTACACCAAGACAGCGCCGGGTGTGGGTTTAGCCGGTATACAAAGACAGCGCCGGGTGTGGGTTTACCGTACACCAAGACAGCGCCGGGTGTGGGTTTAGCCGGTATACAAAGACAGCGCCGGGTGTGGGTTTACCGTACACCAAGACAGCGCCGGGTGTGGGTTTAGCCGGTATACAAAGACAGCGCCGGGTGTGGGTTTACCGTACACCAAGACAGCGCCGGGTGTAGGTTTACCGTACACCAAGACAGCACCGGGTGTGGGTTTAGCCGGTATACAAAGACAGCACCGGGTGTGGGTTTAGCCGGTATACAAAGTGGTCTCTGGGAAAAAGCTTTATCGCTAACGGGAGGGAAAAAATGGTGGTAAGAGGTCGGCAAAAGGCTGCGGTAAGTGATGTTGGCCATATAACTATAAAATCCCGGCGACTGAGAGTGTGTATAGTGAGTGTCCCAGCAGGGTATGGGGAGACTTGAGTGCTTCCTGGAAAATGGAAATTGAGCATTGCAACCGTACTGATGGCAAGAGTCGGGATCAAATGGCAAGGAGTTTTTTTTATTAGTTTACAAGATGAAAGCTGTTTTGTTATTAGAATCTATCAGGAATCGAAAGAAGGAATTTGCATATGAATTGTAAGGTATGACTGGGTGGTGAGAGGAGAAGGCCACTCGGATGTTACAAGAGTTGAAGAGAGAACGTGTAGCGTAGTCGTGTATGTGCTGAAGAGGAATTACTTATGAACGACAGAGTTATAACGAGAAGCACGTCATCCCAGTGGTCTCAGAAGGTCCCTCCCTCCCTCCTTGACTGACTTATATAAATAGAACATGACACTTCAACAGGCGACAAGAAGTTGTATCTGGAACTACATCATCCACCTGAAGTTTGGGGGATTATAGAATCGTGCTTGGAAGATGATACTGTACAGGGCAGGGAAAAGTGAACCACGCCTGGAAAAGGAAGTCGCACAGGGAGAGTGGAGCCTCACCCTGGAACACGGGCTCATCTTTAAGACCCAACACCTGCACTTGGTACATGTAAACCTGCTGTGTTCCTTCCTTTCTTGCTACCTGCCACCTACTGTACTCGTGAACATACAGCCTCACTGAGAACAATTCCTGGAACAGCGTCACTGAGAACAATTCCTGGAACACAGCGTCACTGAGAACAATTCCTGGAACACAGCGTCACTGAGAACAATTCCTGGAACAGAGCCTAACCGAGAACAGAATAACGGGATCATAAAACAAACTCTTCCTGGGACAAACAACTCTTCCTGGGACAAACAACTCTTCCTGGGACAAACAACTCTTCCTGGGACAAACAACTCTTCCTGGGACAAACAACTCTTCCTGGGACAAACAACTCTTCCTGGGACAAACAACTCTTCCTGGAACAAACAACTCTTCCTGGGACAAACAACTCTTCCTGGGACAAACAACTCTTCCTGGGACAAACAACTCTGACTAGAACAAGCAACTCACTGTGGAATAGCTGGCAGCGCTGGAAAGGTCACCATTTATAATAATGAGCTCGGTGTGGCGGTGGACTGGAGCCTGGAGGGGTGAGGGGGACACAAGGTCTCTCTGGGTAGATGGAAGGTCGGTGTAGCAGCCAACAGGACGACAGCCGGCCATTCAGGGGAAGTGGAGGAGGTATTCTTAGACCTGATGGAGCCAGCCGAGTCATTCCTTAAATGTTGTGGCTTTAAAGGAGATGTTATTAGCCGTTGTGTGGTCATTGGTGAGAGTTACTCCTGCTTGTTGGTGAGGAGACACACGCACGCACACACACACACACACACACACACACACACACACACACATATCTGGTTCGTCCTCAAGTCTTGGTTAATATCAGAAACAAATGAGTTGATAAGTCAGTAGTTTAGTGCCACAAGACGCACACTATGGAGACATAAGTTAGTGCTAATATTGTTGATCAACATGAATCGTTTATTTACTGTGTTTGTTTGTTTGGTGAGAGTAGTTGAAGGGTAGGCATTGAGGGAGAGGGAGGAGGGCATGGTCAAGGAGTGAGGGAGGAGGGCATGGTCAAGGAGTGAGGGAGGGAGAGTGGTGGTAATATCAACAGACACTTCTGAGAATCTCTACTGTTGCGTTGTGTGGCTGGTTGTTGTTAGTGAGGCGTCTCTCTCTCTCTCTCTCTCTCTCTCTCTCTCTCTCTCTCTCTCTCTCTCTCTCTCTCTCTCTCTCTCTCTCTCTCTCTCTCTCTCTCAGCATGTAAAACAGTGAACCATATAATATTGGCTCAGTCATGGAGGAATAACTTGTACTAATTGGGAAAACTTTGGACTCGATTTGTCCAAGTCGACCTCCAGAGCTAGGTCAAGGTTACGGTCTCCAGGGTCAGGTCAAGGTTACGGCGTCCAAGGTCAGGTCACAACGGTACCTGTAAGCTTAGAAAGACTGCCTGTGACACTGTTGATCGACTTGCCAAAGAAGCGACACAAGAAGATATTGAAGCCACCCTCGCCCTCTCCCTGAATCATCTCAAATCTCGCATACACGCCACACAACGAGAAGCATTCAACGTAAAATGGACACACCTGAAACAACGGGGCAGCGTCACACTACGCCACTATGACGCTGTAACCGGTGACTCCAACCGCCACCACAAAGAGTATCAATCACTGACTCGATCTCAACAGCTTATATACATGAGACTGCGCCTAGGGTACAGGTACCTATGGGAGTACATTGGCAACCCTGAGCCTCACCGCACTGTTTGTAAACTTTGTGGCCAACCCGACTTTCACACCCTCCGTCACTACATCCTCACTTGCCCTATGACCTCCTCCTACAGGTCCCCAGCCGTTACCAACACCTCTTCCCTCCCTGACCAGATATCCCTCCTCCTAGTGACAGGAATGGCACTTGACATTATTAGGGACCTGCCACGCTTTGCTCTAAACAGATGAATTGTACCGGGAATTCCCCCCCCCCCCCCCCCTACACACTCATCATTCTGTCACTTTATGTAACTTGCTGACAAAACCCATGACTCTTCAGGCTTCCACGCCCTTAATGCTTGAGTCATAAAGGCAAGCATGAACTCCGCATGCTTCCCTGTTGGGCACTGTAAACGCTTCTGCGCTTCACCTTGCACAGGATGTAAGGGGGTGCCCAATGAACTAGACCCCTCGTTGGCAATCTGTAATCTGTAAAGAGTGACTGGGGGGCGTATAGGCTTAGGCTAGGCTGAGTGGTCGGGTCCCTTTAAGCGGTGTGTTAAGAGCTCGGTCAGTCCTTACCCCAGTTCTGGTGTTCGCCTTCACGTGATCAACCCCTGCCTCCCCCATGCCCCCCCCTCCCCCTGCCTCCCCCATGCCCCCCCCCCCCTGCCTCCCCCCTGCCCCCCCCCCCACGGCCACGTAGCACCTGGAAGATAGGCCAACGAAACTCTCCCCCCCCCCCCCCCGCCGTGACCCTTGCTTCTAAAGGTCAATGGTTTTGTATAATGCAACCAATTTTGGGGTAGTGGCATAATAGTTACAATTATTTACCATTGATAATTAAACGTAAATGAACTGAACTGAGCTGTGTAATTAAGTTAGATTAAGTTAGGCAAGGTTAGGTTAAACTTGGTCAGATTAAACATGGTTAGGTTACGTTTAGTTTGGTTAAGTTAGGTCAGGTTAAGATAGGTTACGTTTGGTTAAGTTTGGTTATGTTAAGGAAAGGTTACGTTAAGTTATGATAGGTTAGGTTAGGTTAGGTTAGGTTAGGTGTGTTGGACGCTCTTTATTTTTTAAGTTCAATAAGTGTCAGTCAGCTCAATGAATGACGGGATGGAGAGTTAGGATATGACAGGATTAACAGGATGGAGAGTTAGGATGGACCAGGATTAACAGGATGGAGAGTTAGGATATTAATGCTGGGTGGGTGAGGCGGCCCCGACAGTCATCAGAGCGTATTGTTATTGGTCAACCAACTCATTTCAGCTGCTGCCCGGTCCTGGGTGTGTGATTTCAACAGGGCGGCAGAGAGAAGCTATTTTCTCTTGTCCATAAATTGACTTACTCGTATAGTCAAAGAGATGTGTGTGTGTGTGTGTGTGCAGAACGGAGGGAAGGGTGTGTGTGGGGAAAGGGGAGGAAGAACTCGAAACGTTCACAACAACAACAACAACAACATTTTCAACCACCACATCATCACGAGCAAACTGTTATCACAACCCAAACAATGACTCCGTCCACCATAACAGTGTCACCATTCACCACATCTAATAATGATTATAATAATAATGGTTGCCCCTCGTGTAACGAGGATGGCCGGCCCAAGGGCCACATGGGCGTGAATTTGTTTTAAGGTGTAGAAGCTGTCGCCAACACAACAACCACACCCTGAGTTAACGATCTGCATGACCCAGTGTTTAAGGTGTAGAAGCTGTCGCCAACACAACAACCACACCCTGAGTTAACGAGCTGCATGACCCAGTGTCAAGGAATAGTCCGAGAAGACCGGACAACTCGCCAACTGCACTGGCTAACCATTACCCCGGAACACGATTCGCAAATCACTTAACATCCAGGTTCCCAATTACTGCTGGGTAGACAGAGGCAAATGGCGTAAAGAAACTTGCCCATAGTTTCACACTGCCCGGGGATCGAACCCGGGTTCACTGACCATTACATTTTTCCAACCACATTAATGAACTCAACACCCACGGCAACACAACACCACCCACGGCAACACAACACCACCCACGACAACACTACACCACATACGGCAACACAACAACACCCACGTCAACACAACACCACCCACGTCAACACAACACCACCCACGGCAACACAACACCACCCACGGCAACACAACACCACCCATGGCAACACAACACCACCCATGGCAACACAACACCACCCACGTCAACATAACACCACCCACGTCAACATAACACCACCCACGTCAACACAACACCACCCACGGCAACATAACACCACCCACGTCAACATAACACCACCCACGTCAACACAACACCACCCACGGCAACATAACACCACCCACGGCAACACAACACCACCCACGGCAACACAACACCACCCACGTCAACACAACACCACCCACGTCAACACAACACCACCCACGGCAACATAACACAACCCACGTCAACATAACACCACCCACGTCAACATAACACCACCCACGTCAACACAACACCACCCACGGCAACACAACACCACCCATGTCCAACACAACACCACCCACGGCAACACAACACCACCCACGTCAACACAACACCACCCATGGCAACACAACACCACCCATGGCAACACAACACCACCCACGGCAACATAACACCACCCACGGCAACACAACACCACCCATGGCAACACAACACCACCCACGTCAACACAACACCACCCACGGCAACATAACACAACCCACGTCAACATAACACCACCCACGTCAACACAACACCACCCATGGCAACACAACACCACCCATGTCCAACACAACACCACCCACGGCAACACAACACCACCCACGTCAACACAACACCACCCATGGCAACACAACACCACCCATGTCCAACACAACACCACCCACGGCAACATAACACCACCCACGTCAACACAACACCACCCATGGCAACACAACACCACCCACGGCAACACAACACCACCCATGGCAACACAACACCACCCATGGCAACACAACACCACCCACGGCAACATAACACCACCCACGGCAACATAACACCACCCACGGCAACACAACACCACCCACGTCAACACAACACCACCCATGGCAACACAACACCACCCACGGCAACATAACACCACCCACGTCAACACAACACCACCCATGGCAACACAACACCACCCATGTCCAACACAACACCACCCACGGCAACACAACAACACCCACGTCAACACAACACCACCCATGGCAACACAACACCACCCATGTCCAACACAACACCACCCACGGCAACACAACACCACCCACGTCAACACAACACCACCCATGGCAACACAACACCACCCATGGCAACACAACACCACCCACGGCAACACAACACCACCCACGTCAACACAACACCACCCATGGCAACACAACACCACCCATGGCAACACAACACCACCCACGGCAACATAACACCACCCACGGCAACATAACACCACCCACGGCAACACAACACCACCCACGTCAACACAACACCACCCATGGCAACACAACACCACCCACGGCAACATAACACCGTGACCGAGGACTGAAACTGGATGGTCAGAAATGGCAAGCGTCAGGTCGGGAGGTTCATGGCGACAGTCCCCCTCCCTCTTCCCTCCCCTCCCCGCATCCCCCTCCCTCCCTTCCCCGCTCTACCCCCTCCTCCACCCCCTCCCCCTCCTCTTTCCCCTCCCCCCTCCTCTCTTTCCTCCAACTCCCCCTCCGTTCTCCCCGCCCCTCTCCTCCTCTCTCCCCTCCCCCTTCCTTCCCTCTACCTTCTCCCCCCCATTCCTTCCCCTCCTCCCTTCCCTCTCCTCCCTCCCCCCCACCGGTTGCCAACTGACTAAAGATGACGATATCCCTGGCTGCTACTAGCTCTCACGCAGTCTGGTCTTGTGTGTGTGTGGGTGGCTCTGGGTGTGTGTGGGTGGCTCCGGGTGTGTGGGTGGCTCTGGGTGTGTGTGGGTGGCTCCGGGTGTGTGGGTGGCTCTGGGTGTGTGTGGGTGGCTCTGGGTGTGTGTGGGTGGCTCTGGGTGTGTGTGGGTGGGTCTGGGTGTGTGTGGGTGGTCTGGGTGTGTGTGGGTGGCTCTGGGTGTGTGTGGGTGGCTCTGGGTGTGTGTGGGTGGCTCTGGGTGTGTGTGGGTGGCTCTGGGTGTGTGTGGGTGGGTGTGTGTGGGTGGGTGTGTGTGGGTGGCTCTGGGTGTGTGTGGGTGGATCTGGGTGTGTGTGGGTGGGTCTGGATGTGTTTGGGTGGCTCTGGGTGTGTGTGGGTGGGTGTGTGGGTGTGTGTGGTGTGGGTGTGTGTGGGTGGGTGTGTGTGGGTGGCTCTGGGTGTGTGTGGGTGGCTCTGGGTGTGTGTGGGTGGCTCTGGTGTGTGTGGGTGGCTCTGGGTGTGTGTGGGTGGCTCTGGGTGTGTGTGGGTGGCTCTGGGTGTGTGTGGGTGGCTCTGGGTGTGTGTGGGTGGCTCTGGGTGTGTGTGGTGTGGGCTCTGGGTGTGTGTGGTGTGGGTGTGTGTGGGTGGATCTGGGTGTGTGGGTGGCTCTGGGTGTGTGTGGGTGGCTCTGGGTGTGTGTGTGGATCTGTGTGTGTGGGTGGCTCTGGGTGTGTGTGGGTGGCTCTGGTTGTGTGTGGGTGGCTCTGGGTGTGTGTGGGTGGGTGTGTGTGGGTGGCTCTGGGTGTGTGTGGGTGGCTCTGGGTGTGTGTGGGTGGCTCTGGGTGTGTGTGGGTGGCTCTGGGTGTGTGTGGGTGTGGGTGTGTGTGGGTGGCTCTGGGTGTGTGTGGGTGGCTCTGGTGTGTGTGGGTGGCTCTGGGTGTGTGTGGGTGGCTCTGGGTGTGTGTGGGTGGCTCTGGGTGTGTGTGGGTGGCTCTGGGTGTGTGTGGGTGGTCTGGGTGTGTGTGGGTGGCTCTGGGTGTGTGTGGGTGGGTCTGGGTGTGTGTGGGTGGCTCTGGGTGTGTGTGGGTGGCTCTGGGTGTGTGTGGGTGGCTCTGGGTGTGTGTGTGGGTGTGGGTGGGTGTGGGTGTGTGTAGGTGGCTGTGGGTGTGTGGGGGTGGCTCTGGGTGTGGGTGGCTCTGGATGTGTGTGGGTGGGTCTGGATGTGTGTGGGTGGCTCTGGGTGTGTGTGGGTGGCTCTGGATGTGTGTGGGTGGCTCTGGGTGTGTGTGGGTGGCTCTGGATGTGTTTGGGTGGCTCTGGGTGACTGTGAGTGGCTCTGGGTGTGTGTGGGTGGCTCTGGATGTGTGTGGGTGGCTCTGGGTGTATGTGGGGGCGTGAGTATGGAGATAATGTGGGTGGGGAGGTGAGGAGGAGGGAGGGATTATAAGCTTAGAAATCTGTTCATTATTCTGTGTAAAGCTGGAGAGAGAGAGAGAGAGAGTAAAGAGAGTGAATGTGTGTAGTAGTAAGAGAGAGAGTGAGAGAGAGAGAGAGAGAGAGAGAGAGAGAGTGAAGGTCGTGGGAACAGCAGGAGCAAGACGCCTCAGAGGGTACGGTAAGAAGGCGTCCTCAAGGTGTAAGGTATGGGGGGGGGGGGAGGGGGGCTATGAAAGTCAGGAGTTTAGAGTCAGAGGGAGGGGGAGGGGTAGGAAATGGGGGAGGGTGTTGATACTGAGGGCGTGGGAGGTGGTTGGGAATGGAGACAGAGGGAGAGGTAGTGTAGGGGGTAGTAGTAGTAGGGAAGGACCAGGGTGATGGGAGAAGGTTACAACAGTGTTACCAAAGGCTTGACACACATACTGACTCTGCAACAAAGCTCGTCCTGGACTCCCCAACCCAGTTCGCCATTGTCGTCTCCAGGAAGGTCTTCATGCAAATTATCAAATAATCTTGAGTGTTTGCAACAAGAGCCATCAGACACCAGGTTAGGTGGTGCAGGTGTTGTAAACTTGGAAGGTTAACGAGCCTAGCAGATGGTTCCAGGTGGTCGTTGACAACCCTGTACGATCAATACCAGTGGGTGGCTCTACTGTGGAAGCGCGCGAGGCTTGGATACTGCTGGAACCTGGAACACCGCCCCTGGAACACCGCCAACTACACTCCTGCTGTATGGACTGTGGCTGTAGGTCCTCCTGCTGCAGCTGCGTTTAAAAGTTGTAGTTGTTACTTGTACTACACTTATTTGTTTGTTGTTGGTTGTAAGTGTTGCGGATATTGCTGTCACTCACTGATTGGTTATTGTGTTGCTTGTGTTGCTATCGTCAGTGGGGGCGTGTCCAGGTTGGTGTTGCTGTGTCTGTCTGTCTGTCTGTGTAGTGTTACGGGTGTTGGTGAAGGTTTGGTCCAGTGTTGTTCATCTTGAGTGTTGTTGCTCTGAGTGTTGCAGGCTTTCTCTCTCATAGCTCAATAAAAAAAAAAAAAAAAATTCTCGCCCGAAGACGTATTTATATATGTTCCAGGTTTGCGTTGTAACATTACCTGGTCATAGAGAGACAAGAGTTTCATTAGCCTTTCGCATTCGAGTAACAATCTCAAGTGAGCGAGGAAGGCACTTTAGAGAGAGAGAGAGAGAGAGAGAGAGAGAGAGAGAGAGAGAGAGAGAGAGAGAGAGTTTCTCTTCGAATGCTGGAACGAATTTGCTGGATCTCTTTATCAAGTCGATTGAAAGATTAAATTCTTTTTTTTTTTATCAGTCATGAGGCGAATCGTGGTAGAGTTTGGTGTGGAATACAAATCACGCAGTCCCACAATTATTGACCTGTGGGAGGGGGGGATGGAAGAGGAGGAAGATGGAGGATGGTGGAGGGGGAAAAGAAGGAGGAAGATGGAAGATAAGATGGAGGAGGAGGAGAAGGTAAATCACCACCATAATATAAGAGTTATTGATGACTTGGTATGGGATATGGTTGACTGGTGTGTCGAGGAGGAGAGAGAGACGGGGAAGGTGTTTGAACTTAGGTGAAATTGGTAGTGGATGAGATTACGTTATATTAATAGGAAGAAAATAGGCGAATTTATCGATCACCTGAAGATTAGTCACCCCAGATTATTTCACCTGAGGATTAACCAAAAATAACCTTAATTAACGCTACCTGTGAAGGGTTTGGTTTGGTTAGGTTAAGTTTGGTTAGATTAGGTTAAGTTTGGTTAGTTCAGATTAGTTTAGGTTACATTAGTTTGTTAGTTTAGGTTAGATTAGGTGGTCGAATCATCAGCTGGGGTGCCTAATCTGCAGGTGATTCGAAGATATTTATGGGGAATCACCGAGCTGGGAGACTCTTGCTTCAACTTCACTAAGAGATCTAACTGAGCTTTAACGTGATTTGGTAAGGGCGAGGGTGTGGGGTGATGGTGTGGGTGATGGTGTGAGGTGATGGTGAGGGTGTGGTGATAATGGTGAGGAGGTGAGGGTGTGGGGTGATGGTGAAGGTGTGTGGTGATAATGGTGAGGAGGTGAGGGGTGAAGGTGAGGGTGTGGTGATAATGGTGAGGAGGTGAGGGTGTGGGGTGATGGTGATAATGGTGAGGAGGTGAGGTGAGGGTGTGGGGTGATGGTGAGGGTGTGAGGTGAGGGTGTGGGTGATGGTGTGAGGTGAGGGTGTGAGATGATGGTGAGGGTGTGGGGTGATGGTGTGGGGTGAGGGTGTGGGTGAT
>CAUDMG010000326.1:317500-345000 GCA_958450375.1 Homarus gammarus
AACTCGTAGTGTAGTAACTCCCTCCCAGATGGTGTTAGGAGGGACCTCACGTGGTGTAGTAGTTCCCTCACAGATGGTGTTATGAGGGGCCTCACGTGGTGTAGTAATTCCCTCACAGATGGTGTTATGAGGGGCCTCACGTGGTGTAGTAATTCCCTCACAGATGGTGTTATGAGGGGCCTCACGTGGTGTAGTAATTCCCTCACAGATGGTGCTATGAGGGGCCTCACGTGGTGTAGTAATTCCCTCACAGCTGGTGTTATGAGGGGCCCCACGTGGTGTAGTAATTCCCTCACAGATGGTGTTATGAGGGGCCTCACGTGGTGTAGTAATTCCCTCACAGATGGTGTTATGAGGGGCCTCACGTGGTGTAGTAATTCCCTCACAGATGGTGTTATGAGGGGCCCCACGTGGTGTAGTAACTCCCTCACATATGGTGTTATGAGGGGCCTCACGTGGTGTAGTAATTCCCTCACAGATGGTGTTATATGAGTGAGGTGTGGTTCCAGGCCTTCCTATCATAGACGGATTAACACATCACTGGTTGTTGGGTCTCACGGGCCGTTATCACTGGGTACCTGGGACCTCACTGTGTGAAGGTCAACTTGGGTACCACTGTTACTGTTGAGTTGTTCTCACTGACTTAGGCACTGTTCACCACTGTTCACCTCTGTTTAACACTGGTTCCTTTCCTAAATGAAATAGTAACTTCTGGCGAGAACTTGTTGATATATCGGTGGGGAGGAGGGTTCAGGGGAGGGGGTTGGTATGGGCCAACATAACAGTTGACCTGGCTGCTCCGAGAGGAGCGCCAGGTACGTCTTGACCCTTCGGTGGTCAAGGATGCAGTGTGTGTGTGTGTGTGTGTGTGTGTGTAGGTGTGTGTGTGTGTGTGTGTGTGTAGGTGTGTGTGTGTGTGTGTGTGGAGAGGGGAGGTGGAGGGATGGAGAGGAGGTGGAGGGATGGAGAGGGGAGGTGGAGGGATGGACCTTAACGGGTGACCTTCACAGTGCTCCTCATTAAACGTTCTAGGTTAAGTGTCGCCCCTTGGAGGAAAACAGCTCAACCTTATTCATTATGTTTGTATATACTAATTATAAATGCCTCTATTTTTATACATTATACATTTTTTTCATTCACTTGTTATTTTATATTAAGAAAAATTATAGTTTGTTATAGTTTTTGTTGTTGGTCTTATACTTAATAGATGAATAACCTAACCTGACCTGACCTGACCTAACCTGACCTAACCTGACCTAACCCCCTCGTGTTAGTGAAGTGTCGCTCGTTAAGTCTCCTCACGTGCTGTACTGTAGGGGGTGTTGGTACTGTAGGGGGTGTTGGTACTGTAGGGGGTGTTGGTACTGTAGGGGGTGTTGGTACTGTAGGGGGTGTTGGTACTGTAGGGGGGTGTTGGTACTGTAGGGGGGTGTTGGTACTGTAGGGGGTGTTGGTACTGTAGGGGGTGTTGGTACTGTAGGGGGTGTTGGTACTGTAGGGGGTGTTGGTACTGTAGGGGGTGTTGGTACTGTAGGGGGTGTTGGTACTGTAAGGGGTGTTGGTACTGTAAGGGGTGTTGGTACTGTAGGGGGTGTTCGTACTGTAAGGGGTGTTGGTACTGTAAGGGGTGTTGGTACTGTAGGGGGTTGTACTGTAGGGTGTGTACTGTAGGGTGTTGGTACTGTAGGGGTGTTTGTACTGTAGGGGGTGTTGGTACTGTAGGGGGTGTTGGTACTGTAGGGGGTGTTGGTACTGTAGGGGGTGTTGGTACTGTAGGGGGTGTTGGTACTGTAGGGGGTGTTGGTACTGTAGGGGGTGCTGGTACTGTAGGGGGGGTGTTGGTACTGTAGGGGGGTGTTGGTACTGTAGGGGGTGTTGGTACTGTATGGGGTGTTGGTACTGTATGGGGTGTTGGTACTGTAGGGGGTGTTGGTACTGTAGGAGGTATTGGTACTGTAGGGGGTGTGTTGGTACTGTAGGGGGGTGTTGGTACTGTAGGGGGTGTTGGTACTGTAGGGGGTGTTGGTACTGTAGGGGGGTGTTGGTACTGTAGGGGGGTGTTGGTACTGTAGGGGGGTGTTGGTACTGTAGGGGGTGTTGGTACTGTAGGGGGGTGTTGGTACTGTAGGGGGTGTTGGTACTGTAGGGGGTGTTGGTACTGTAGGGGGTGTGTTGGTACTGTAGTGGGTGTTGGTTCTGTAGGGGGTGTTGGTTCTGTAGGGGGTGTTGGTACTGTAGGGGGTGTTGGTAATGTAGGGGGTGTTGGTACTGTAGGGGGTGTTGGTACTGTAGGGGGTGTTGGTACTGTAGGGGGGTGTTGGTACTGTAGGGGGTTTTGGTACTGTAGGGGGGGTTTTGGTACTGTAGGGGGGGTGTTGGTACTGTAGGGGGGTGTTGGTACTGTAGGGGGTGTTGGTACTGTAGGGGGTGTTGGTACTGTAAGGGGTGTTGGTACTGTAGGGGGTGTTGGTACTGTAGGGGGGTGTTGGTACTGTAGGGGGTGTTGGTACTGTAGGGGGGTGTTGGTACTGTAGGGGGGTGTTGGTACTGTAGGGGGGTGTTGGTAATGTAGGGGGTGTTGGTACTGTAGGGGGGTGTTGGTACTGTAGGGGGTGTTGGTACTGTAGGGGGTGTTGGTACTGTAGGGGGTGTTGGTACTGTAGGGGGTGCTGGTACTGTAGGGGGTGTTGGTACTGTAGGGGGTGTTGGTACTGTAGGGGGTGTTGGTACTGTAGGGGGGTGTTGGTACTGTAGGGGGTGTTGGTACTGTAGGGGGTGTTGGTACTGTAGGGGGGTGCTGGTACTGTAGGGGGTGCTGGTACTGTAGGGGGTGCTGGTACTGTAGGGGGTGTTGGTACTGTAGGGGGTTTTGGTACTGTAGGGGGGTGTTGGTACCGTAGGGGGGTGTTGGTACTGTAGGGGGGTGTTGGTACTGTAGTGGGGTGTTGGTACTGTAGGGGGGGTGTTGGTACTGTAGGGGGTGTTGGTACTGTAGGGGGTGTTGGTATTGTAGGGGGATGTTGGTACTGTAGGTGGGTGTTGGTACTGTAGGGGGGTGTTGGTACTGTAGGGGGGTGTTGGTACTGTAGGGGGGGTTAAGTGCTCCTTGGTCATAACTATGAGACTGGACTGGTTATGGCATTGGTTAGGTCCCGGGTTCGACTCCCCATTAAGGAGGCAGTTTATGAGTTGTGGTGTGAGTCAGTATAACGGGGTTAACTGTGTCACGGTCGGTGGTGTGAGTCGGTATAAGGGGGTTAACTGTGTCACGGTCGGTGGTGTGAGTCAGTATAAGGGGGTTAACTGTCACGGTCGGTGGTGTGAGTCAGTATAAGGGGGTTAACTGTGTCACGGTCGGTGGTGTGAGTCAGTATAAGGGGGTTAACTGTGTCACGGTCGGTGGTGTGAGTCAGTATAAGGGGGTTAACTGTGTCACGGTCGGTGGTGTGAGTCAGTATAAGGGGGTTAACTGTGTCACGGTCCGTGGTGTGAGTCAGTATAAGGGAGTTAACTGTGTCACAGTCGGTGGTGTGAGTCAGTATAAGGGGGTTAACTGTGTCACGGTCGGTGGTGTGAGTCAGTATAAGGGGGTTAACTGTGTCACGGTCGGTGGTGTGAGTCAGTATAAGGGGGTTAACTGTGTCACGGTCGGTGGTGTGAGTCAGTATAAGGGGGTTAACTGTGTCACGGTCGGTGGTGTGAGTCAGTATAAGGGGGTTAACTGTGTCACGGTCGGTGGTGTGAGTCAGTATAAGGGGGTTAACTGTGTCACGGTCGGTGGTGTGAGTCAGTATAAGGGGGTTAACTGTGTCACGGTCGGTGGTGTGAGTCAGTATAAGGGGGTTAACTGTGTCACGGTCGGTGGTGTGAGTCAGTATAAGGGGGTTAACTGTGTCACGGTCGGTGGTGTGAGTCAGTATAAGGGGGTTAACTGTGTCACGGTCGGTGGTGTGAGTCAGTATAAGGGGGTTAACTGTGTCACGGTCGGTGGTGTGAGTCAGTATAAGGGGGTTAACTGTGTCACGGTCGGTGGTGTGAGTCAGTATAAGGGGGTTAACTGTGTCACGGTCGGTGGTGTGAGTCAGTATAAGGGGGTTAACTGTGTCACGGTCGGTGGTGTGAGTCAGTATAAGGGGGTTAACTGTGTCACGGTCGGTGGTGTGAGTCAGTATAAGGGGGTTAACTGTGTCACGGTCGGTGGTGTGAGTCAGTATAAGGGGGTTAACTGTGTCACGGTCGGTGGTGTGAGTCAGTATAAGGGGGTTACCTGTGTCACGGTCGGTGGTGTGAGTCAGTATAAGGGGGTTAACTGTGTCACGGTCGGTGGTGTGAGTCAGTATAAGGGGGTTAACTGTGCCACGGTCGGTGGTGTGAGTCAGTATAAGGGGGTTAACTGTGCCACGGTCGGTGGTGTGAGTCAGTATAAGGGGGTTAACTGTGTCACGGTCGGTGGTGTGAGTCAGTATAAGGGGGTTAACTGTGCCACGGTCGGTGGTGTGAGTCGGTATAAGGGGGTTAACTGTGTCACGGTCGGTGGTGTGAGTCAGTATAAGGGGGTTAACTGTGTCACGGTCGGTGGTGTGAGTCAGTATAAGGGGGTTAACTGTGCCACGGTCGGTGGTGTGAGTCAGTATAAGGGGGTTAACTGTGTCACGGTCGGTGGTGGGAGTCAGTATAAGGGGGTTAACTGTGCCACGGTCGGTGGTGTGAGTCGGTATAAGGGGGTTAACTGTGTCACGGTCGGTTTATTATCTCATAGTGGTGGGAGAGGAGTGACGTCACCTACCCTGGCTAGTGACGTCACCTACCCTGGCTAGTGACGTCACCTTCCCTGGCTAGAGTGACGTTGGTAATGTATGGGTTAAGTGATGCTGCTCTAGTCAGTGTTGAGAGAGAGAGAGAGAGAGAGAGATGAACTTAATTACATCATTTAAATACATGCTACAAAACCCCGATAAGTAATACAGAAGAGTGTTACGCCGTCTCTTAATTTACTTTAATATCCAGGTTCGTGGCTTAACTAAACAAAACGAAATGAAGTAAATTAAAAGGGAATAGAAATAAATAAAGTAAACCTTTAAGAATTTAATTAAATTAAATATTAACACAATAAAGAGCCTCGTAGGCTGCCACAATAAATTGATTCACTATTGAAACCTTTAAGACAAATGATACTAAACATGGAAACATCAAAGAACTGCTTAAATATATAGAATAACAATAAAACACTGGATTACGTTAACACTACATATAAAATAACTAACACAGAAATTAACTACAGTAACGTGAAACAACACTGAATTACTTTAATGTAACTAAGCAAACACTGATGGACACATAAGAGACATAAATAGGTACTCACATAGATATAGCACATTGGTGGCGACAAGAACAACACAGAAATAGAATGAAGTATAAGTAACAGGTGAAGAGTGTCACTCAAAACAACGTGAACTGAATGACAAGGAGGACTGGACTGAACTCCGTCTACAGGTGGAGTACTATATATAGGGTCAGTTCCTGCCAATGCGACATGCCCGTGAAACATGGGCCGTTTAACGATGCAGATGGTCGTTAGAGAAACAAAGAATGCTTGTTACAATACTAAATGAAGAAATAAGATGAGCTTGAACAAATAATACCAGTTAACACCTTAACAGCACAGGGTAAGGTGACTAGAATATATAATAGTAAATATAACACATCATTACAGGAATAATATGGAACAACATGGAAGCAGGTTATAAAAAATAATAGAAACATAAGACACGGGCGTGACAACATTAACAGTACAACAGCTCTCATCCAACGCCACTTACAGGAGGGGGTGGGTGAAGCCTCGGCATTGGATGGGTGAAGCCTAGTCGGGGTAGATGAAGCCTCGTCAGGGGGTAGATGAAGCCTTGTCATGGGGTAGATGAAGCCTCGTCAGGGGGTAGATGAAGCCTCGTCAGGGGGTAGATGAAGCCTCGTCAGGGGTGCACCAGGAGCCAAGGCTATATTACATATACACGAAGTTTGGTAAAGAAATAAAACTAAACAAACAAAGTCACTATTGACGGAAGGATGAAGAGTCACATAAAAACTATCTTTACTTGGGGGTGGGGAGGTGGGGTGATGGGTAGGGAGGTGGGGTGATGGGTGGGGAGGTGGGGTGATGGATGGGGAGGTGGGGTGATGGGTGGGGAGGTGGGGTGATGGGTGTGGAGGTGGGGTGATGGGTGTGTGGGTGGGGAGGTGGGGTGATGGGTGGGGTGATGGGTGGGGAGGTGGGGTGATGGGTGGGGAGGTATATTGTCTCAATACAATTAGTTTAAGATAGTTAGTTGTGTTAACGTGGCCTCTAGACCAAGTGTTAGCACGTCGGACCAGGTGAAGAACTAGTGACTTACAAGGACCAGGTGAAGAACTAGTGACTTACAAGGACCAGGTGAAGAACTAGTGGCTTACAAGGACCAGGTTCAGAACTAGTGGCTTACAAGGACCAGGTTCAGAACTAGTGACTTACAAGGACCAGGTTCAGAACTAGTGACTTACAAGGACCAGGTTCAGAACTAGTGACTTACAAGGACCAGGTTCAGAACTAGTGACTTACAAGGACCAGGTGAAGAACTAGTGACTTACAAGGACCAGGTTCAGAACTAGTGACTTACAAGGACCAGGTTCAGAACTAGTGGCTTACAAGGACCAAGTGAGGGAGGAAGTCTTGGGACGACCCGTAGTCACGTTTCACTAACTGGTCGCCCGTGTGGTGGCTCTACTGGTGTCTTGTGTGGGAGTGTTGCGTCTTGGTTAGTACAGGCTGTTGGGGGTCCAGCTGGTGGTGGGGAGGTGGGGGGTGATGGTAGTGGTGGTGGGGGGGAGGTGGGGGTGATGGTGGTGGGGGGAGGTGATGGAGGTGGTGGTGGTGATAGTGGTGATGGTGGTGGTGAGGGGGGAGGTGGTGGTAAGGGGGGAGGTGGTGGTGAGGGGGGAGGTGGTGGTGAGGGGGGAGGTGGTGGGGGTGGTGATAGTGGTGATGGTGGTAGTTGGTGGTAGTAGTTGTGGTAGTAACTCCTGGATGGTAACTTATCCCTCTACCTGCTCGCCGCCACACACCTCAGGGCACCTTGACCTTCCCTCTGCATCTCACCTTCTTCCTCTCCTTTAACCACAAATTAGACTTTAACCTCAGGTTGCTTTACTGTTTGCTTTAGTATAATTAACCATGATCTTAACTTGTAAATTTATTTTAGACTTTAACTTTGTTTCAATAAGTTTATTTTGATTTATAATTTATTCTTTGACATCAGTTGTGTTTATTGTTGTCAACCGCGTCGGAGTTCACTCGGCTCCCAGAAGGTCTGAGCTAATATTACACAGTGCCATTATGTGTGGGTGCCAGGAGGGGTCTGGCGCTGCTGTAGGGGCCGGGGAGAGGGGTCTGGCGCTGCTGTAGGGGCCGGGGAGAGGGGTCTGGCGCTGCTGTAGGGGCCGGGGAGAGGGGTCTGGCGCTGCTGTAGGGGCCGGGGAGAGGGGTCTGGCGCTGCTGTAGGGGCCGGGGGGAGGGGTCTGGCGCTGCTGTAGGGGCCGGGGGGAGGGGTCTGGCGCTGCTGTAGGGGCCGGGGAGAGGGGTCTGGCGCTGCTGTAGGGGCCGGGGGGAGGGGTCTGGCGCTGCTGTAGGGGCCGGGGGGAGGGGTCTGGCGCTGCTGTAGGGGCCGGGGAGAGGGGTCTGGCGCTGCTGTAGGGGCCGGGGAGAGGGGTCTGGCGCTGCTGTAGGGGCCGGGGAGAGGGGTCTGGCGCTGCTGTAGGGGCCGGGGAGAGGGGTCAGAGGGTGTCAGGGGGGAAGGGTTTGGTACTGCTGTAAGGGCCAGAGGGTGCTTGGAGGGGGGGGGGGGTGCCAGGGAGTAGCAGCTAGTGGCCCGTGTCTTGTGAGGGTGAGGGCTGCCCCGCCCCGCATTAAGGGGTGAGTGGCCGTAAACCCCAGGATAAGGGGAGATTACGCCTGGTTGGGATACATTACCCACCGTCTGGAGTACTGGAAGGTCTTGGTTAGGTTAGGTTAGGTTGGGTTGGGTTAGGTTAGGTTAGGTTAGGTTGGGTTGGGTTAGGTTCATCATGATTGAAGCCTTAGCAGGTATTATTGTTATTGTTTATACCCCGCATCATGTGTGTGTGGGACTGTAACGTTCATCTGTCTGTCTCTCCAGGTGGTCACAGTCATCATTATTATTACAGGTAGAATTATTGATTATTTTTATTATTGTTATTATTTTATTGTGCTTATCCCCCCCCTGAATATATAAGACGTATATGTTAACCTTGTCTGTCTGTTTGTATTTACTCAATTAATTTATTTTTGTTCAATTTTTCTTTTATTCGATTTTGTTAAACTTTTTATATTTCGAGTTATTTCGTCTTTTCTTTCTGTTACCTTAAATTGGTTTTATCACTGTGTTAAAACTGACTTAATCGAGGTTAAATATTTAATAATTACCCGTTGATATACGAGTTAATTACTTATGACGTAACGTAATTAATTATTCTGGTTTTGTTTTTAATTATAGAAGCTGTCAGAATCAGGTTATGAAAGAGTTATTTTGTTGAAGGCTCGTTAATAGTGTGTGTGTGTGGGGGGGGGGGGTCGTGTGTGTGTGTGTGTGTGTGTGTGTGCGTGTGTGTGTGTGTGGGGCGGGGGGGGGGGGTCGTGTTTAGTCTCCAAAAAGTCGTGCAGCAGAGTCGTGCATAATTGAATAAAGGCGTCCTGGGGGTCACTGTCTGAAGGAAGGGGAGGAGGAGAGAGGGGGAACAGTACACAGCTTGTCTCAGATGGAGGAGAGAGAGAGAGAGAGGGGAGGGAAGAGAGAGAGAGAGAGAGAGAGGGGGGGGGGACATGAACGAAATTGAGCCATTTCTGGTAGCCAAACCTTTTCCACCCTACCCTCCCCCCCCCTCCCCTCCCCCCCGCACCATGGGGAGTAAGGACAGGAGTAGATATCAAAGCCATAAAATAGGGGAGAAACTTGGGGGAATTTTATATAATTGTCACGGAGCAGCAGGTTGCTAGGGGGGGAGGAGGGGGGGTGATGTAACGGGGGGAGGGAGGAGAGAAGGAAGGGAGGGAGGGAGTGTTCCTTTAACTAGCAGGAGAGAGAGAGAGAGAGAGAGAGAGAGAGAGAGAGAGAGAGAGAGAGAGAGAGTTATTTATATCAGTCATATCTTGTTGGGAGAAAGTTTGACTGTTCCGGAGGCAAGTGAGGGAAAGAGGGGGGGTGAGAAGGAGAGAGAGAGAGAGAGGTAGGGGGAGTAGAAGAAGACGGAGGGGAGAGAAGAGAAGAGGGGAGGGGAGGAAGAAGAGAGGAAATGGAATAAGAAAGTTGTGTTCTTGTGTTACTTGTTGAGTGAAACTTTGACGGTTCTGGAGGGGAGAAGGAGGGAGAGAGAAAGGGAAGGAGGGAGAGAGAGAGAAGGGAAGGAGGGAGAGAGAGAGAAGGGAAGGAGAGAGAGAGAGAGAAGGGAGGAGGTAGAGGAGAAATAGATAAATGAGGGAATATTTATTTTACTAATATTTTGTTTAGCGGATGTGTGGGGGGGGAGAAGGAGGGAGGAGAGGGGAAGGAAGAAGGAGGGAGGAGAGAGGGGGAGGAAGAAGAGGGGAGAGGTCTCAGTTGCGGTGTTAATTTGTTTGGTTCAAGTTTTAACTATTACCGACCAACCAGGTAAAGGTATACAGTAATTAACTAATTAACGTCTGAGGGGGGGGGGGGGGTTAACTCACCTGTGGGTTCTCATACTTGTATAAATACGTAAAAGTATGAAGGAAATACATTGGGAATAAGTAATTTTATCAATGATTAAATGAAGGGGAAAGAAAGGTGAGTTTTTCAGGCTTTATTTCATGTGTTTTGGGACATATTGGCTGGTAAAGTTGAAGAAAAAATGTGATTGTGTTGATATTATCCCCTGAGGCTGTGTGTGTGTGTGTGTGTGTGTGTGTGTGTGTGTGTGTGTGTGTGTGTGTGAGGCTGTGTGTGTGTGTGTGTGTGGCTGTGTGTGTGTGTGAGGCTGTGTGTGTGTGTGTGAGGCTGCGTGTGTGTGTATGTGTGAGGCTGTGTGTGTGTGTGTGTGTGTGTGAGAAGCTGTGTGTGTGTGTGTGTGTGTGTGTGTGTGAGAAGCTGTGTGTGTGTGTGAGGCTGTGTGTGTGTGTGTGTGTGTGTGTGTGTGTGTGTGTGTGTGTGTGTGGTGAGGCTGTGTGTGTGTGTGTGTGTGTGTGTGTGTGTGTGTGTGTGTGTGTGTGTGAGGCTGTGTGTGTGTGTGTGTGTGTGTGTGTGTGTGAGGCTGTGTGTGTGTGTGTGTGTGTGTGTGTGTGTGTGTGTGTGTGTGAGGCTGTGTGTGTGTGAGGCTGTGTGTGTGTGTGTGTGTGTGTGTGTGTGTGTGTGTGTGTGTGTGTGTGTGTGAGGCTGTGTGTGTGTGTGTGTGTGTGTGAGGCTGTGTGTGTGTGTGTGTGTGTGTGTGTGTGTGTGTGAGGCTGTGTGTGTGTGTGTGTGTGTGTGTGTGTGAGGCTGTGTGTGTGTGTGTGTGTGTGTGTGTGTGTGTGTGTGAGGCTGTGTGTGTGTGTGTGTGTGTGTGTGTGTGAGAAGCTGTGTGTGTGTGAGTGTGAGGCTGTGTGTGTGTGTGTGTGTGTGTGTGTGTGTGTGTGTGTGTGAGACTGCGTGTGTGTGTATGTGTGTGTGTGTACACCATCTCCCCCCCCCCCCCTTCAGGCATCACAGCCGCCGGATCCCCTCCAGTAATTATTGTGGTCTTTAGGTGAAGCACCGCGCCTTCTGCTGGTAACACTCAGGGAGGGGGTGCTTCAGGAGGGAGGGGGGGAGGTTAGGTTGGGGTGCTTCAGGAGGGAAGGGGGGGAAGGTTAGGTTGGGGTGCTTCAGGAGGGAGGGGGGAGAGGTTAGGTTGGGGTGCTTCAGGAGGGAGGGGGAGAGGTTAGGTTGGGGTGCTTCAGGAGGGAGGGGGGAGAGGTTAGGTTGGGGTGCTTCAGGAGGGAAGGGGGGAAGGTTAGGTTGGGGTGCTTCAGGAGGGAGGGGGGGAGGTTAGGTTGGGGTGCTTCAGGAGGGGGGGGAAGGTTAGGTTGGGGTGCTTCAGGAGGGAGGGGGGAGAGGTTAGGTTGGGGTGCTTCAGGAGGGGAGGGGGGAGGTTAGGTTGGGGTGCTTCAGGAGGGAGGGGGGAGGTTAGGTTGGGGTGCTTCAGAGGGAGGGGGAGGTTAGGTTGGGGTGCTTCAGGAGGGGGGGAGAGTTAGGTTGGGGTGCTTCTGGTGGGTGGGGGAGAGGTTAGGTTGGGGTGCTTCAGGAGGGAAGGGGGAAGGTTAGGTTGGGGTGCTTCAGGAGGGAGGGGGAAGGTTAGGTTGGGGTGCTTCAGGAGGGGAGGGGGGAGGTTAGGTTGGGGTGCTTCAGGAGGGAGGGGGGAGGTTAGGTTGGGGTGCTTCAGGAGGGAAGGTTAGGTTGGGGTGCTTCAGGAGGGAGGGGGAAGGTTAGGTTGGGGTGCTTCAGGAGGGGAGGGGGAAAGGTTAGGTTGGGGTGCTTCAGGAGGGGAGGAGGAAGGTTAGGTTGGGGTGCTTCAGGAGGGGAGGAGGGAAGGTTAGGTTGGGGTGCTTCAGGAGGGGAGGAGGAAGGTTAGGTTGGGGTGCTTCAGGAGGGGAGGAGGAAGGTTAGGTTGGGGTGCTTCAGGAGGGGAGGAGGGAAGGTTAGGTTGGGTGCTTCAGGAGGGGAGGGGGGAAGGTTAGGTTGGGGTGCTTCAGGAGGGAGGGGGAAGGTTAGGTTGGGGTGCTTCAGGAGGGAGGGGGAAGGTTAGGTTGGGGTGCTTCAGGAGGGGAGGGGGAAGGGTAGGTTGGGGTGCTTCAGGAGGGAGGGGGGAGAGGTTAGGTTGGGGTGCTTCAGGAGGGGAGGGGGGAAGGTTAGGTTGGGGTGCTTCAGGAGGGAGGGGGGGAGGTTAGGTTGGGGTGCTTCAGGAGGGGAGGGAGGGAGGTTAGGTTGGGGTGCTTCAGGAGGGGAGGGAGGGAGGTTAGGTTGGGGTGCTTCAGGAGGGAGGGGGAAGGTTAGGTTGGGGTGCTTCAGGAGGGAGGAGGTTGGCTTCCTCTTGTTTCTCTCCCCCTTACATCTGACAACACTGACGTGGGAGGAGAGAGAGAGAGAGAGAGAGAGTGTCTTATCCTTCCCTCTCTTCTTTGTTGCGTCTTCCCCCAGTCTTCCTTTTATTTTACCCTCCCTCCCTCCCTCCCTCCCTCCCTCCCTACCCTCCCTCCTCTCTCCCTTCCCTCCCTCCCTCCCCTCCCCTCCCTCCCTCCCTCCCTCCCTCCCTCCCTTCCCCCTCCTCCTCCCCCTCCCTCCCTCCCCCCTCCACTCCCTCCCTCCCCATCCCATCCCTACCCTCCCTCCTCCCTCACCTCCCCTCCCTCCCTCCCTCCCTCCCCTCCCTCCTCCCCTCCCTCCCTCCCCCTCCCTCCCTCCCTCCCTCCCTCCCTACCCTCCCTCCTCTCTCCCTACCCTCCCTCCTCTCTCCCTCCCTCCCTCCCTCCCTCCCTCCCTCCCTCCCCTCCCTCCTCACCCTCCCTCACCATCCTCCCTCCCTCCCTCCCTCCCTCCCTACCCTCCCTCCCTCCCTACCCTCCCCCCTCTCTCCCTCCCTCCCTCCCTCCCTCGTTCCCTCCCCTCTCTCCTACCCTCTCCTCCCTCCTCTCCCTCCCTCCCTCCTCCTCCCTCCCTCCCTTCCTCCTCCCTCCCTACCCTCCCTCCCTCCCTCCTCTACCCTCTCTTCCCTCCCTCCCTCCTCCCTCCCTCCCTCCCTCCCCTCCCTCCCTCCCTCCCTCTCTCCTCCCTCCCTTCCTTCCCCTCTCCTCCCTCCCCCTCCCTCCCCTCCCTCCCTTACCCTCCCTCCTCTCCCTCCCTTCCCCTCCCTCCCTCCCTCCCTCTCTCCCCTCTCCTCCCTCCCTCCCTCCCTCCCTCTAAGCCAGGCTAGGGAGGGAGGGTCGCCGTATCAGACCGCCTCAATATCAGTCTTCAGTGGTCATGATGCGGGTGTTTGGGTTCTCCATTGATCTCCCCTCTCACCCCTTCTCCCCTCAATCTCCCCCTCTTCCTTCCCTCCCCTCTACACATGATCTCTACCCCTCTAAACCCCTCCCCCATTCCCCTCTCACCCCTCCCCCATTCCCCTCTCACCCCTCCCCTATTCCCCTCTCACCCCTCCCCCATTCCCCTCTCACCCTCCCTATTCCCCTCTCACCCCCCTATTCCCCTCTCACCCCTCCCACATTCCCCTCTCACCCCTCCTCCATTCCCCTCTCAACCCTCCCCCATTCCCCTCTCACCCTCCCTATTCCCCTCTCACCCTCCCTATTCCCCTCTCACCCCTCACCCATTCCCCTCTCACCCTCCCTATTCCCCTCTCACCCCTCCCCTATTCCCCTCTCATCCCTCCCCCATCCCCCTCTCACCCCTCCCCCATTCCCCTCTCACCCCTCCCCCATTCCCCTCTCACCCTCCCTATTCCCCTCTCACCCCTTCCCCATTCCCCTCTCACCCTCCCTATTCCCCCCTCACCCTCCCCTCACCCCCCCTCACCCTCCCCCTCACCCCCCCCTCACCTTCCCCTCACTCCTCCCCTCTCCTCCCCTCACCCTCCCCTCACCCCCCCTCACCCTTCCCTCACCCCCCTCACTCTCCCCTCACCCTCCCCTCACCCTCCCCTCACCCCCCCCTCACTCTCCCCTCATTACGTCTTTCCATCTCACTCAGTATCTCCCCCATTTTGTCCCCTCCCCTCCCCTCACTCTTCCCTTATTCCTCCTTCACTCCCCTCTTCCTCTCATCCCTCTTTATTCCTCCCCTCTTATCCGGCAGCGTTATCCTCTTCCTTTATTGTCCCCTTCGTCTCTCGCTCTTTCCATCTCCCTTCTCTTCCTCTTCCTTTCGTTGCCCCTTCCCGTGTGTGTGTGTGTGTGTGTGAGAGCAGGGGAAAAAATATCGATCCTTTACACAGGGGGGGGGAAAAAAGTATCCTGTGTGTATGTCTGTATGGGGAAATAAATCGATCCTGGTGGAAGTCGAGGGAAAAAAAATCAATATGAGAACCCCGTGAGGTGGGGAGGGGGGGGAGGGGGGGAGGGGGAAGGGGGGGGGGAAATGCGTCTGTCAGGAGTCATAGGCGTCTGGGGGGGAGGGGGGGGGGGGGTAGGGGGAGGGGGGAGGGGGAATCACGTCTAATGAAGGAATCGATCGATATTCGGACGGAACTCTGGAAGGTCGGTGGACGGAAACGACTGAACCCGATGTATTTAACCGACTTGTGTTTGGCGTCACATTTTTTTTTTGTTATTGACAGGAGTTCCTATGAGAATTGGGCCTCTTAACTGACTGTTTCTCTTAACTGAGTGTCTCTCTTAACTGACTGTCTCTCCTAACTGACTGTCTCTCCTAACTGACTGTCTCTCTTAACTGACTGTCTCTCTTAACTGACTGTCTCTCTTAACTGACTGTCTCTCTTAACTGACTGTCTCTCTTAACTGACTGTCTCTCTTAACTGACTGTCTCTCTTAACTGACTGTCTCTCTTAACTGACTGTCTCTCTTAACTGACTGTCTCTCTTAACTGACTGTCTCTATTAACTGACTGTCTCTCTTAACTGACTGTCTCTCCTAACTGACTGTCTCTCTTAACTGACTGTCTCTCCTAACTGACTGTCTCTCTTAACTGACTGTCTCTCTCTTTACTGACTGTCTCTCTTAACTGACTGTCTCTCTTAACTGACTGTCTCTCTTAACTGACTGTCTCTCTTAACTGACTGTCTCTCTTAACTCGACTCGTTATATACACCGTGTTAATATATTGTTATAGCGAGAGTTAACAATTTTTGTGGTTAGGTTAATGGCAAGTTAAATAATACACCTAGACGTTTAAGTTAACTCGATATGTTGACTCACTAACAGTTAACGTGGACAGTTTAACGTAGACAGTCACTGCTAAGTTAATTTAGGTTAGGTTAATGTAGTGTAAAGTGAACGTATCTAGTTAAGGTTAGGTTAGTGTGGTGTATGGTGAACGTATCTAGTTAAGGTTAGGTTAGTGTGGTATATGGTGAACGTATCTAGTTAAGGTTAGGTTAGTGTGGTGTATAGTGAACGCATCTAGTCAAGGTTAGGTTAGTGTGGTGTATGGTGAACGTATCTAGTTAAGGTTAGGTTAGTGTGGTGTATAGTGAACGTATCTAGTTAAGGTTAGGTTAGTGTGGTGTTTAGTGAACGTATCTAGTGAAGGTTAGGTTAGTGTGGTGTATAGTGAACGTATCTAGTTAAGGTTAGGTTAGTGTGGTGTATAGTGAACGTATCTAGTTAAAGTTAGGTTAGTGTGGTGTATAGTGAACGTATCTAGTTAAGGTTAGGTTAGGTTAGTGTGGTGTATAGTGAACGTATCTAGTTAAGGTTAGGTTAGTGTGGTGTATAGTGAACGTATCTAGTTAAGGTTAGGTTAGTGTGGTGTATAGTGAACGTATGTAGTTAAGGTTAGGTTAGGTTAGTGTGGTGTATAGTGAACGTATCTAGTTAAGGTTAGGTTAGTGTGGTGTATAGTGAACGTATCTAGTTAAGGTTAGGTTAGTGTGGTGTATAGTGAACGTATCTAGTTAAGGTTAGTGTGGTGTACAGTGAACGTATCTAGTTAAGGTTAGGTTTGGTTAGTGTGGTGTATAGTGAACGTATCTAGTTAAGGTTAGTGTGGTGTATAGTGAACGTATCTAGTTAAGGTTAGGTTAGGTTAGTGTAGGTGTATAGTGAACGTATCTAGTTAAGGTTAGGTTAGGTTAGTGTGGTGTATAGTGAACGTATCTAGTTAAGGTTAGTGTGGTGTATAGTGAACGTATCTAGTTAAGGTTAGGTTAGGTTAGTGTAGGTGTATAGTGAACGTATCTAGTTAAGGTTAGGTTAGGTTAGTGTGGTGTATAGTGAACGTATCTAGTTAAGGTTAGTGTGGTGTATAGTGAACGTATCTAGTTAAGGTTAGGTTAGGTTAGTGTGGTGTATAGTGAACGTATCTAGTTAAGGTTAGTGTGGTGTATAGTGAACGTATCTAGTTAAGGTTAGGTTAGGTTAGTGTAGGTGTATAGTGAACGTATCTAGTTAAGGTTAGGTTAGGTTAGTGTGGTGTATAGTGAACGTATCTAGTTAAGGTTAGTGTGGTGTATAGTGAACGTATCTAGTTAAGGTTAGGTTAGGTTAGTGTAGGTGTATAGTGAACGTATCTAGTTAAGGTTAGGTTAGGTTAGTGTGGTGTATAGTGAACGTATCTAGTTAAGGTTAGTGTGGTGTATAGTGAACGTATCTAGTTAAGGTTAGGTTAGGTTAGTGTGGTGTATAGTGAACGTATCTAGTTAAGGTTAGTGTGGTGTATAGTGAACGTATCTAGTTAAGGTTAGGTTAGGTTAGTGTGGTGTATAGTGAACGTATCTAGTTAAGGTTAGTGTGGTGTATAGTGAACGTATCTAGTTAAGGTTAGGTTAGGTTAGGTTAGTGTAGGTGTATAGTGAACGTATCTAGTTAAGGTTAGGTTAGGTTAGTGTGGTGTATAGTGAACGTATCTAGTTAAGGTTAGGTTAAGTTAGGTTAGTGAGGTGTATAGTGAACGTATCTAGTTAAGGTTAGGTTAGGTTAGTGTGGTGTATAGTGAACGTATCTAGTTAAGGTTAGGTTAGTGTAGGTGTATAGTGAACGTATCTAGTTAAGGTTAGGTTAGGTTAGTGTGGTGTATAGTGAACGTATCTAGTTAAGGTTAGGTTAAGTTAGGTTAGTGAGGTGTATAGTGAACGTATCTAGTTAAGGTTAGGTTAGGTTAGTGTAGGTTAGGTTAGGTTAGGTTAGTGTATAGTGAACGTATCTAGTTAAGGTTAGGTTAGGTTAGTGTAGGTGGTTAATACTCATCCTCTAACACTTCACCAGAGACATTAACTTAACACCAGAGCACCCTAACTGTCTGGCTTACATTGTTGTTGTTGTTGTTGTTTTCATTACTGTTGTTGTTTTTGGTTATTGTTGTTATTGTTGTTGTTTCATTACTGTTGTTGTTGTTGTTGTTCTTTTATACACACATCTTTGCCTCAAGAGAGAGAGAGAGAGAGAGAGAGAGAGAGAGAGAGAGAGAGAGAGAGAGAGAGAGAGAGAGAGAGAGAGAGACTATCTGACCCAATGATAATTTTCCCCTGTGACGAAGTGGTGTGTGTGTTTGTGTGTGTTTGTGTAGGTTTGTGTGTGTGTGTAGCCGTGGAATTCAAACACACACACACACACACACACACACACACACACACACACACACACACACACACAGATCTCGCTCGCATTACACAATTTTCACATCTTTCACAAACGGCTATCACCCCTTTAAGAGTTACCGCTGCTCACGCTATGTAAACTGTGGTGTTGGCTGGGTCTGGTGTTGCCTGGGTCTGGTGTTGGCTGGGTCTCGTGTTGGCTGGGTCTGGTGTTGGCTGGGTCTGGTGTTGGCTGGGTCTGGTGTTGGCTGGGTCTCGTGTTGGCTGGGTCTCGTGATGGCTGGGTCTCGTGTTGGCTGGGTCTCGTGTTGGCTGGGTCTGGTGTTGGCTGGGTCTCGTGTTGGCTGGGTCTGGTGTTGGCTGGGTCTGGTGTTGGCTGGGTCTGGTGTTGGCTGGGTCTGGTGTTGGCTGGGTCTCGTGTTGGCTGGGTCTGGTGTTGGCTGGGTCTCGTGTTGGCTGGGTCTGGTGTTGGCTGGGTCTGGTGTTGGCTGGGTCTCGTGTTGGCTGGGTCTCGTGTTGGCTGGGTCTCGTGTTGGCTGGGTCTGGTGTTGGCTGGGTCTCGTGTGCTGGTCTGTTGGCTGGGTCTGGTGTTGGCTGGGTCTGGTGTTGGCTGGGTCTGGTGTTGGCTGGGTCTCGTGATGGCTGGGTCTCGTGTTGGCTGGGTCTCGTGTTGGCTGGATCTGGTGTTGGCTGGGTCTGGTGTTGGCTGGGTCTGGTGTTGGCTGGGTCTCGTGTTGGCTGGGTCTCGTGTTGGCTGGGTCTGGTGTTGGCTGGGTCTCGGTTTGGCTGGGTCTCGTGTTGGCTGGGTCTCGTGTTGGCTGGGTCTCGTGTTGGCTGGGTCTGGTGTTGGCTGGGTCTCGTGTTGGCTGGGTCTCGTGTTGGCTGGGTCTCGTGTTGGCTGGGTCTCGTGTTGGCTGGGTCTCGTGTTGGCTGGGTCTCGTGTTGGCTGGGTCTGGTGTTGGCTGGGTCTCGTGTTGGCTGGGTCTCGTGTTGGCTGGGTCTCGTGTTGGCTGGTCTCGTGTTGGCTGGGTCTCGTGTTGGCTGGGTCTCGTGTTGGCTGGGTCTGGTGTTGGCTGGGTCTGGTGTTGGCTGGGTCTCGTGTTGGCTGGGTCTCGTGTTGGCTGGGTCTGGTGTTGGCTGGGTCTGGTGTTGGCTGGGTCTCGTGTTGGCTGGGTCTCGTGTTGGCTGGGTCTGGTGTTGGCTGGGTCTCGTGTTGGCTGGGTCGTGTTGGATGGTCTCGTGTTGGCTGGGTCTGGTGTTGGCTGGGTCTGGTGTTGGCTGGGTCTCGTGTTGGCTGGGTCTGGTGTTGGCTGGGTCTCGTGTTGGCTGGGTCTGGTGTTGGCTGGGTCTCGTGTTGGCTGGGTCTGGTGTTGGCTGGGTTTGGTGTTGGCTGGGTCTCGTGTTGGCTGGGTCTGGTGTTGGCTGGGTCTGGTGTTGGCTGGGTCTGGTGTTGGCTGGGTCTCGTGTTAGCTGGGTCTCGTGTTGGCTACTGTGAGTTTGTCCAGATTCACCGATACTCGATACTGAGCCGGAACCACACGGGGGGGAGGTGAGGGAAGGAGATAATGATGTGGGGAAGAGAAAGGGGGAAGAAGGGTGTTATAGAGGGAGAGAGAGAAAGGAGGAGAGGGAGTGGGGAAGAGTGGAGGAGTAGGAGAGAGAGAGAGAGAGAGAGAGAGAGAGAGAGAGAGAGAGAGAGAGAGAGAGAGAGAGTGTGTGTGTGTGTCTGAGATGAAACGAAAACACTATTGTTGTTTTGTTATTATCATCATCATCATTATCATCATCATCATCATCATCATCATCATTATCATCATCATCATCATCATCATCATCATTGTTATTTTTTTTTATACGTGTATATTTTGGGCGTGACGGACAGGAGTGATGACCGTACCTAATGACAGGTGTGTAGTGACGGTATTACACACACTTACACACACTTACACACTCACTTACACACACACACACACACACTTACACACACACTTACACACACACTTACACACACACACACACACTTACACACACACTTACACACACACTTACACACACACTTACACACACACACACACACAGGTGCATTATGTATTCATGTAGTAATTAAACCTAGTTGGGTATGCATGGCTGGGTGGTCTGGGGTGAGCCTAGTGAGGTGAGGTGAGGGAGGGAGGTGAGGTGAGGGGAGGGAGGGGAGGTGAGGGAGGTGAGGTGAGGTGAGGGGAAGGAGGTGAGGTGAGGGAAAGGAGGGGAGGTGAGGGGAGGGGAGGGAGGTGAGGTGAGGGGAGGGGGAGGGAGGTGAGGGGAGGGGGAGGGGAGGTGAGGTGGAGGGAGGTGAGGGCAGGGGAGGGAGGTAAATGAGGGGAATGGAGGGAGGTGAGGTGAGGGGAAGACGAGGTGAGGGAAGGAGGGGGAGGTGAGGTGAGGGGAAGGAACAGAGGTGAGGGGAAAGGAGGGGAGGGTGAGGGGAGGGAGGTGAGGGGAGGGGAGGAGGTGAGGGGAGGGGAGGTGAGGTGAGGGAAGAGAGGTGAGGGGAAGGAGGGGAGGTGAGGTGAGGGGAAGGAAGAGAGGTGAGGGGAAGGAGGGGAGGTGAGGGGAGGGAGGTGAGGGGAGGGGAGGGAGGTGAGGGGAGGGGAGGGAGGGAGGTGAGGGAGGTGAGGGGAGGGAGTTGAGGGGAGGGGAGGGGAGGGAGGTGAGGGGAAGGAGGTGAGGGGAGGGGAAGGGAGGGAGGTGAGGTGAGGGGAAGGAAGAGAGGTGAGGGGAGGGAGGTGAGGGGAAGGAAGAGAGGTGAGGGAGGTGAGGGGAAGGAAGAGAGGTGAGGGGAGGGAGGTGAGGGAGGTGAGGTGAGGGAGGGGAGGTGAGGGGAAGGAAGGGAGGTGAGGGGAAGGAAGAGAGGTGAGGGGAAGGAGGTGAGGGGAGGGAGGTGAGGTGAGGGGAAGGAGGTGAGGGGAGGGGAAGGAGGTGAGGGGAGGGGAGGGAGGTGAGGTGAGGGGAAGGAGGTGAGGGGAGGGGAGGTGAGGGAGGTGAGGTGAGGGGAGGGGAGGGAGGTGAGGGGAGGGAGGTGAGGGGAAGGAGGGGAGGTGAGGGGAAATAGTATTGTGTCAGAAATTAATGTCTTCAGTCTTTGTTCTTCTTCCTCCTGTCTTCTTCCTCCTGTCTTCTTCCTCCTGTCTTCTTCCTCCTGTCTTCCTCCTCCTGTCTTCTTCCTCCTGTCTTCTTCCTCCTGTCTTCCTCCTGTCTTCCTCCTGTCGTCTTCCTCCTGTCTTCTTCCTCCTGTCTTCCTCCTGTCTTCCTCCTGTCTTCTTCCTCCTGTCTTCCTCCTCCTGTCTTCTTCCTCCTGTCTTCTTCCTCCTGTCTTCTTCCTCCTGTCTTCTTCCTCCTGTCTTCTTCCTCCTGTCTTCCTCCTCCTGTCTTCTTCCTCCTGTCTTCTTCCTCCTGTCTTCCTCCTGTCGTCTTCCTCCTGTCTTCTTCCTCCTGTCTTCTTCCTTCTTCTTCCTCCTGTCTTCTTCCTCCTGTCTTCTTCCTCCTGTCTTCTTCCTCCTGTCTTCTTCCTCCTGTCTTCTTCCTCCTGTCTTCTTCCTCCTCTTCCTCCTCTCGTCTTCCTCCTCCTGTCTTCCTCCTCCTGTCTCTTCCTCCTGTCTTCTTCTCTTCTTCTTCCTCCTTCTCTCTTCTCCTCTCTCTTCTCTCTTCTTCCTCTGTCTTCTTCCTCCTGTCTCCTTCCTCCTTCTTCTCCTCTCTTCTCTTTCTTCCTCCTGTCTCTTCCTCCTCTTCTTCCTCCTTCTTCCTCCTGTCTCTTCTCCTGTCTTCTCCTCCCTCTTCTTCCTCCTTCTTCTTCCTCTTCTCTCTTCCTCCGTCTTCTTCCTCCTGTCTTCTTCCTCCTTCTTCTCCTCCTTCTCCTCTTCTTCCTCCTTCTTCCTCTCCTCTTCTTCTCCTCTCTTCCTCCTCCTGTCTTCTTCCTCCTGTCTTCTTCCTCCTGTCTTCCTCCTCCTCTTCTTCCTCCTGTCTTCTTCCTCCTGTCTTCTTCCTCCTGTCTTCTTCCTCCTGTCTTCCTCCTCCTGTCTTCTTCCTCCTGTCTTCTTCCTCCTTCTTCTCCTCTTCCTCTCTTCTCTTCCTCCTGTCTTCTTCCTCCTGTCTTCCTCCTGTCGTCTTCCTCCTGTCTTCCTCCTCCCGTCTTCTTCCTCCTGTCTTCTTCCTCCTGTCTTCCTCCTCCTCTCTCTTCCTCCTGTCGTCTTCCTCCTGTCTTCCTCCTTCTCTCCTCTCTTCTTCCTCCTCTTCTTCCTCCTGTCTCCTCCTTCTTCTCTCCTCTCGTCTTCCTCCTCCTGTCTTCCTCTCTTCTCTCCTCCTCTCTTCTCCTGTCTTCCTCCCTCTTCCTCCTCCTCTTCCTCCTCCTGTCTTCTTCCTCCTGTCGTCTTCCTCCTGTCTTCCTCCTGTCTTCTTCCTCCTGTCTTCTTCCTCCTCCTGTCTTCCTCCTGTCTTCTTCCTTCTGTCCTCCTCCCGTCTTCCTCCTCCTGTCTTCCTCCTCCTCCTCTTCCTCTTCCTCTTCTCATTCCTCCTTTACCACTTGTGATATGTTCTTGTTTTTCCTCTATTTTTTCCTCTCCTCCCCTTCACCTCTCCTCTCTTTTCCTTCTCCTTTCCCCCTTCCATTGTCTCCTCTTTTATCCTCATTATCTCTGTTCCACCTTCCTGCTCTCTCTCTCTCTCTCTGCCCTGTGGTATTTTACCCCTCCTCCTCCTCCTCCCTCTTCCTCCTCCTTCTCCTCCCTCTTCCTCCTCCTCCCTCTTCTTCTCCCTCTTCCTCCAAAGGTCTCACCACTTCATCCCCTCATCTCTTCCCTCGTCCTGTCCTGGCAACACAACACAACACCCACCTTTAACTGCATCCCTTCCCATCCTCCCCTCCCTTCCCATCCTCCCCTCCCTTCCCATCCCCCCCCTCCTCTCCCATCCCCCCTCCCTTCCCATCCTCCCCTCCTCTCCCATCCCCCCCTCCCTTCCCATCCCCTCATACCTCCACCTTCCTCTCCCCTCATTCTTCCCCACCCTACCCAACCTTACCTATCCCCTCTCCTCTCCCCTCCCCTCTCTCCCCTCCCCTCCCACTTCCCTTTCCTCTCTTTGTACCTCCGCTTTATATAAATATACGCACCAGTGAAGAGTATCCATAACACACACACACTCTCTCTCTCTCTCTCTCTCTCTCTCTCTCTCTCTCTCTCTCTCTCTCTCTTCTCTCTCTCTCTCTCTCTCCCTCCCTCCTTCACCCCCTCTCCCCCCCCCCGTGTACTGGGTGGTCGTAGTGTTATAACCGTTGTTGACTGTTATTGTCATTTGTGGGGTGCTGACATGGTGTTGGACGGGTGGTGTGGGGCAGGGTTGGACGGGGTGGGGTGGGGCGGAGTCATACTGGGCGAGATGGGGTGGGGCAGGGTTGGACGGGGTGGGGTGGGGCGGAGTCATACTGGGCGAGATGGGGTGGGGCAGGGCATATCAGGGGAGGGACGAAGGGAGGAGGATCCCTAAATAGCAGCCAGCAATGAACACCCGCGAGAGTAATGGGTCCAAAACTACGCCTGTAAGGAAGCAAAATATATACATTAAATACGTCAATATGCCAGGAAATGCGTCAGTTCACCAGGAAATACGTCAATATACCAGGGAACACGCCAATGCACCACACCAAACGGTTAGTAAGCTGATAAGTGGCGAATATGATAAAGAAAATACGCCAAGACGCCACAAAACACGGCAAGACGCCACAAAACACGGCAAGACGCCACAAAACACGCCAAGACGCCACAAAACACGCCAAGACGCCACAAAACACACCAGGACACCACAAAACACGCCAAGACGCCACAAAACACATCAGGACGCCACAAAACACGCCAGGACGCCACAAAACACGCCAGGACGCCACAAAACACGCCAGGACGCCACAAAACACACCAGGACGCCACAAAACACGCCAAGACGCCACAAAACACGCCAGGACGCCACAAAACACGCCAAGACGCCACAAAACACGCCAGGACGCCACAAAACACGCCAGGACGCCACAAAACACACCAGGACGCCACAAAACACGCCAGGACGCCACAAAACACACCAGGACGCCACAAAACACGCCAAGACGCCACAAAACACGCCAAGACGCCACAAAACACGCCAAGACGCCACAAAACACACCAGGACACCACAAAACACGCCAAGACGCCACAAAACACATCAGGACGCCACAAAACACGCCAGGACGCCACAAAACACGCCAGGACGCCACAAAACACACCAGGACGCCACAAAACACACCAGGACGCCACAAAACACGCCAGGACGCCACAAAACACGCCAGGACGCCACAAAACACACCAGGACGCCACAAAACACGCCAGGACGCCACAAAACACACCAGGACGCCACAAAACACGGCAAGACGCCACAAAACACGCCAAGACGCCACAAAACACGCCAGGACGCCACAAAACACACCAGGACGCCACAAAACACGCCAGGACGCCACAAAACACGCCAGGACGCCACAAAACACACCAGGACGCCACAAAACACGCCAGGACGCCACAAAACACACCAGGACGCCACAAAACACGCCAAGACGCCACAAAACACGCCAGGACGCCACAAAACACGCCAGGACGCCACAAAACACGCCAAGACGCCACAAAACACGCCAGGACGCCACAAAACACACCAGGACGCCACAAAACACGCCAGGACGCCACAAAACACACCAGGACGCCACAAAACACGCCAAGACGCCACAAAACACGCCAGGACGCCACAAAACACGCCAGGACGCCACAAAACACGCCAAGACGCCACAAAACACGCCAGGACGCCACAAAACACGCCAAAATACTCCCTTTTAATGCGCTATAACGAATGAGAAACCCACCTTTCCTAACTAGTCTTCGACCAAGGGTAAATAATGAATAAATAAACAATGAAACAATTTGAAATATACACCAAAAAAAATTACATCTATTTCGCCATCAATATTTAGTTTGGGAGGAAAAAAATATGTTTAATGGATATAAAAATTGTTTGGACGGACGGACAAACATAACACTATATATACCTCTCTCACACTCCAAGCGGGGTATAAAATGGGTCATAAAGACGTATCTTGCCACAGAAGACTCGGAGGGAGGGGAGGGGGAAGCAGAGGGAGGAAGAGGAAGGGGGGGAGGAGAGGTTGGTGGGGAAGAGGAGGGGAAGAGGAGGGTCCGCTTTAATAATACATAAACGCTCTCCAAGACAACCTGTAAAAAGACTCATGACCAAAAACTAAAAGTATTCGGAACAGCGCAAAAAAATTGTTCAGGAAACCGCACCAATAAAAGCGACCTCATGCACACACATAACTTAAACAAAACACGCCAACATACCCTGATAAAACACGCCAACATACTCTGATGAAACACCCCCTCAACACACCCCCTCAACACACCCCTTCAACACACCCCCTCAACACACCCCCTCAACACACCCCCTCAACACACCCCCTCAACACACCCCCTCAACACACCCCTTCAACACACCCCCTTAACACACCCCCTCAACACACCCCTTCAACACACACCCCCTTAACACACCCCCTCAACACCCCCTCAACACACCCCCTCAACACGTAGCGTATAGTATATAATTATAAATATGTGTTATATTCTCTTGGTCCTATATAACCGTATATGGTGTGGTACAGAAATTGTAATGTTGTGATTATGGAAGTTGCGTCTGGCGAACCTTATCCAGTCGGTTGTGTGCCTGTAGTGGCGATGCTGTATGTGGGGGGCAATGACAGGGTGTTGTGTCTTAAGGATATAGCAGAGGGAGGTGACGCCGCCGCTCCCTCGGTAAATATTGGCTGCCTCAATCCCTCCATTTACGGTCAATATTTTTTTATGGAAGGAAAAGTTGGCGCCTCTTTTCTTGTTAAATTTTTAGGGAGTTGTCGAGGATATTTTTTTATTTAATGTTATAAATGTTTGTATCGTTGGTGAGTTATACAATACATGTTACTGTGGCTTTACCTGTTACTTATTGTTCTAAGTTTTTTTTTACCACTCGTAACATGAACCGCTGGGAGGTGATTGTGTTCCAGTAGTGGTGGTCACGTGACACGCACCACCACCACCACACTGGTCTCAACCTTCCATAATGCAGGGCTGATTTACCTCTACATCCCTGGAGCTTGGCGGGTGAATGCGCTGCGAAAATCAATCCAGGTTCGTCAATAGTCGGTGTTGGTGTACGATGTGCACGAGAGCCGCTAGGGCGTGACGGTATCGAATCTTAGTCGCGTGACCGGGGTTTGGGGGGAGAGGGGGCGGGGCTGCCACACGCACGATACATGGAATTCAACGCCGCAACATTACAATTCACGTCATTCTATTTACGACTTGGCTGAAACTGGCAATGGATTAAGGGTAATTCGCGTGATATTTTAAGTTATCATTTTGTGGTATTCTTTTTTTGTATTGAGTTCTTATAGTGAATGAGTGGATGTTGCGTTTTGTTGTGTTGATAATAGATGCAGCGTAGTGCAGTGACCGCCCGCCCCTACCACCCAACCCCAAGACCGTCATCCGGTACCACCACCACCACCCATCCTGCCACTTACCTTTGTCACCACCACCCGTCATACACTCCTCACTTCCACCACTACCACCACCAGACTTAGGGGTACTCGTAAGCCCGGACCTACAGCCTAGAAAACAGTGCGTTAATGTTCGAAATAAGGCAAACAGAGTATTGGGTTTTATATCTAGAAGTGTAAGTAATAAGAGTGCGGAGGTCTTATTGCAACTATATCTTGCGCTAGTCAAGCCGCACCTCGATTATGCGGTTCAGTTCTGGTGCCCTTATTATAGAATGGATATCAATTCACTGGAGTCGGTGCAGCGAAGAATGACGAAAATGATTCCGGGACTTAGAAACCTTCCTTATCAGGGTAGATTAAAGAAACTAAACTTGCATTCCCTAGGAAGACGAAGAGTGCGGGGAGATATGATAAAAGTATTTAAGTGGGTGAAAGGAATCAATAAAGGGGATATAGATAAAGTTCTTATAATATCCGAGCAGGATAGGACTCGGAGCAACGGATTCAAGTTGGATAAGTTTAGGTTTAGGAGGGAGATAGGAAGGAACTGGTTCACAAATAGGGTGGTGGACGAGTGGAACAAGCTTAGCAACTTTGTAGTAATTGCTGGAACTCTGGAAAGTTTCAAAAGGAGGCTAGATAGATTCATGGATGATAGAGAGTGGTAGTAACTCTCGACAGGAGCTGCCATGCACAGGCCAACCGGCCTATTGCAGACTCCTTATGTTCTTATGTTATCACCACCACCATCACCACCTCGTCCAATTGACCTCTGCACCAGCACACCACAACACACCTGCACTACTTCAGCTCGCCACCACATCAGTAACACCACAGTCCAACCCTCACACCACCGCCCACCCTGTACCACACCACCACACATGACTTAGGACTGGTACTTGACCCTATAGAGAGGAGAATAAATGCAGTATTGGTCACCCTGAAGTCTGTTGGGTTGGATCTCCTTGTGGTTGCTGCTCAACCCAAACACGGGTTACGACCCCAAATGGGGTTGCAAGATGCATCATAAGGGGTCGCATAGAGTGTCATGGGGTCGATGGGGTCACATAGAGCTCCTAGGTTCCCATAAAGCTCATGGGGTCGCTGGAGTCACCTGGGTCTTGCAGCGGCCGACAGGACCCTATATTGTGATCATGGGATTAACACAGATACTCTCCTTGTGTCAGGTCAGGTCAGGCTTGCCCTGATAGCAAGGTGGCTTCAGAATGTTGTGGTTTTGTGTCGTGGTAAAAATATATCCGGTTGGGGACAAGTAAAGGATGTTGAATCATGGTGGGATGGTGTGCTTCTATCTCTCTCTATCCTGTGTTCGTGTGGGGGAGGGGGCGCACTGGATAGGGGACAGCACTAATTGGGGGTCTCACTTGGGAACCTCTGCTACTAAATGTAATGCATAAGATTTATTTTATTCAAAAACCTCAAAGGTAGATTTGGTTGGTGTTTAAACTCCACTTGATGTAAGTTTAGATTTAAAATAAAAATCCATAAATGATTGAATTTCAAATTGATTTGGTGTTTGCTGGCGAGAGAAGGATGGGGTGAAAGTTTAAGAGTCGGTGGTACAGGG
>CAUDMG010000326.1:350000-398807 GCA_958450375.1 Homarus gammarus
TGAGGTGCTCTTATCAGCTGTTCCCAGGTGAGGGTAGATGGTGACTCCGGAGTAGATCATCATGACCCCTCACACTACACTATGGTGCCGGAACAGATGGTCTATTGGTCATGGCCCTCACACTACACTATGGCCCCAGAACAGATCGTCATGACCCTCACACTACACTATGGCCCCAGAACAGATCGTCATGGCCCTCACACTACACTATGGCCCCAGAACAGATCGTCATGGCCCTCACACTACACTATGGCCCCAGAACAGATCGTCATGACCCTCACACTACACTATGGCCCCAGAACAGATCGTCATGGCCCTCACACTACACTATGGCCCCAGAACAGATCGTCATGGCCCTCACACTACACTATGGCCCCAGAACAGATCGTCATGGCCCTCACACTACACTATGGCCCCGGAACAGATCGGCATGGCCCCCACACTACACTATGGCCCTGATATAATGCAGCGTCACGAAGGCCATATAATCACCGGTAACGATGACCCCAGGAGACATGCCAGACCTCTCCCTCACGCACCCTTTCTCCCTCCCTCACGCACCCTTCCTCCCTCCCTCACGCACCCTTCCTCCCTCCCTCACGCGCCCTTTCTCCCTACCTCACCAAACAGGGAGGTACTACCGCCTGGGAAGATATTGGAAGCATAATGTGTTGTCTAATGGTAGACCCTGCTGCCATATGTGACCAAGTCCCAGGTTGATGATCTGACTTTCTGCCTCATTTACACACAGTTGCAGGATCTCAATTGTTTCTCTTACTATTGACAACACAACACAACATAACATACATACATATATTGTTTCTCAATCTTGACCTGTGCCTGGGTGGGCTAATTCCCGTAAAAAAACAAAAAACAAAAAACAAAATGGGTGATGGGGCAGGTGAACAGGTAAGGGGAAGGATGGACAGGTGTTCTATTTTGGACAGGTGATGTGATTGGCAGGTCTGTCCAGGTGGGGGAGAGGGGGTACTGTAGGGGAGAGGTGGTACTGTAGGGGAGAGGTGGTACTGTGGGGGAGAGGGGGTACTGTAGGGGGTGAGGGGGTACTGTGGGGGGTGAGGTGGTACTGTGGGGGAGAGGGGGTACTGTGGGGGGTGAGGCGGTACTCTTCTTCATTTCCCACTATTTTTCCCCCTTGTCTCCTACCCCAAACCTCCATGACTTTCCTCCTCTCTTCTCCTCTCCTCTGTTCTTCTCTTCTCTTTCTCTCCTCCCATTCCCGTCTCCTCTCCTCCTTTTTTCTCCCCTTACCTCTTATTTCCTCCCTCCCTCTTCACCCATCCCCTCCCCTCACCATCCCCCTCCCCTCCCCTACCCATCCCCTCCCCTCACCATCCCCTCCCCTCACCATCCCCTCCCCATCCCCTCCCCTCCCCATCCCCTCCCCTACCCATCCCCTCCCCTAACCATCCCCTCCCCTCACCATCCCCTCCACGTTATATTTTATGAGGTGTGGCCACGTCATTGTATGCGTCACTGTACTCGTTATGACGCATGTTGGACGTCACTGTATGCGTCATTGTACTCATTATGTCACAACAAGCCATTCCAACTTATGTGTCAATGCGTTTAATATCTACTACATTATATGCGTCAGTTTACACGTCATGGTGATGTATTAATACGTCATCGCTTACCTCATGGGGCGAGGCACTACACGTCACACTACACGTCACTATATACGTCACTCTACACGTCACACTACAAACGTCACTCTACACGTCACTCTACACGTCTTCTGGTTTCTTTTGTCCTTTCACAGTTACATCATTAAACGTTACTTCCGTGACATGTAACCCTCAACCCGTCTCCCAGCCCCCTCAACCTGTCTCCCAGCCCCCTCAACCCGTTTCCCAGCCCCCTCAACCTGTCTCCCAGCCCCCTCAACCCGTCTCCCAGCCCCCTCAACCCGTCTCCCAGCCCCCCCCCCTCCTGTCTCGTGAAACCCATCCAAAAATGGCTCATTAACTTTACCTCGAACCACTATATCGGGGGAGACAAATTGGGTTTTCTGGCAGCCTGAGAGAGAGAGAGAGAGAGAGAGAGAGGGGTATGAAACATGTACTGGTCGGTAACACATAGAACTGGTTGATAAATGCTTGGTAATGTAATACACCGCGGCCGTTTGACCAATACTCTACTGTACCATTTATCAAGGTGTTGTTGTGGCCACGGGAGGTTATGAGGCCAGAGCTGTCAGCGGGTCCCTCCCTCAGCCGACCTCTTGACACCATGGTTTGTGTTTAGGGTGCCTAATCTTCAGGTGATCATTTTTTTGTTCAATTAAAATAGTGTAAAGATTAGTTTAGGGAGTTTCGAAGCTTCATCTGATGTGTCGACTGGTTGATGAAAATATCCGAACTCTCACTGATAAAATTCAAAAACTCATCCAGTCTTTAGATGGTTGGTGACGTTGGTGTGACTTTAAGTACAAAATAACAATGGTTCACTCCACACTTGGCGTCTTGGAAGTTAAATCACGCTCCAATTGGCTGTGTTGGTTTGAAACATTTAGTGAGTCGTGGGTATGTTGCTTCGAACCTTCTTCGCATTTAAGTCTGATTATATAAAAGAAAAAAAGCTTCTCAAAGTTTGGCAAAAAAATGCTCAAAGTTTCCCATTCCAAATCTGTCAAAAAGAAGGGAAAAAAATTCCTCAAAGGTTCACCATTCACACTGGGTACAATTGGACTATGAAGCTGTCGGGTTCGTATAAGACAAACCCGACGGAACCGCTCGTGTGTTGATCTGGAACATGTGCGTCCCAGAGCTGAGGAGAAAACACGTTAAGCCCCCCGGGGAAAGTTTGGCTAATTGTTGTGTTGTGTGGCAGCTGGTGCGTGTTATTGGTTAAACAGCTGGCCACGGGTGTTCCTTAGTCTCTGCTTAAAGAGTTAGTCACCTCTGTTGTGTCAGCCCGCTGGTTTGGTTACTCAACTTTATGTTCGTTAAGTCCTCGTTATTACTGTCTCGTTAAGTCCTCGTTATTACTGTCTCGTTAAGTCCTCGTTATTGCTGTCTAGTTAAGTCCTCGTTATTGCTGTCTAGTTAAGTCCTCGTTATTACTGTCTCGTTAAGTCCTCGTTATTACTGTCTCGTTAAGTCCTCGTTATTACTGTCTCGTTAAGTCCTCGTTACCGTCAGGTTAGGTCAGGGTAGGTAAGGTTAAGTTAGGTTAAGTTTATGTCATGTCAAGTTAGGTCAGGTCAAGTCATGTTAGGTTAGGTAAAGTCATGTCAAGTCACGTTAGGTTAAGTCACGTCAAGTTAGGTAAAGTTAATGTCAAGTTAGGTTAGGTCAGGTCAGGTCAAGATGGGCTACATTAAGGTAAGTTAGGTTAGGTCAAGTGGGGTTAGATCAGGTTAGGTTAGGTAAAGTCATGTCAAGTTAGGTTAGGTCAGGTCAGGTCAAGATGGGCTACATTAAGGTAGGTTAGGTTAGGTCAAGTGGGGTTAGATCAGGTTAGGTTAGGTTAATGTGAAGGTAATTAAGAGTTGCCTAAACATCACGTGATGGGAATAATTTGATCTGAATACATCCAATTTTTCCTCAGTACCCGATAATTATTTGTCTAATTCTTGTCTTTTCTTTCATCCCTTTCTAGTTATGTATCTTTCTTTTGCTTTCTGCATTTTATACTTTCTCTCATATTCTACTTTATTCTTTATTCTTTCACTATTTATTTAATTTTTTCTTATTTTTTATTTTATTATTTTTTAATTTTCATTTTTACTATTTATATTATTTTTTCTTGCGACTTATTTCTTACTTTTTATCATTTGATTTGTTTTTGCACTGTCTTAGGGGTAATTTTATTCTCTCTCTCTCTCTCTCTCTCTCTCTCTCTCTCTCTCTCTCTCTCTCTCTCTCTCTCTCTCTCTCTCTCTCTCTCTCTCTCTCTCTCCTTTTTCTGATTTACATAAATTTCCAAGAGTCAGTGGAGAGAGAGAGAGAGAGAGAGAAAGAGAGAGAGAGAGCAGGACCCCAGAAACGCATTGTGAGTGACGCTGTTAAGAGCCACGCCCCTGTAACCATGACGACCACCACGCTGACCCCACACTGACCCCACGCTGACCCCCCCACGCCTTGGTGTGTGTGTGTGTCGGACAGTATCTTTTAACTGTGTTACATTTTGTGCTACATGCTACAAAAGGTGTTGGCTGTGGTGAAGGTTGGGTGGGTGGTGTTGTTCATGTCTCTCTCTCTCTCTCTCTCTCTCTCTCTCTCTCTCTCTCTCTCTCTCTCTCTCTCTCTCTCTCTCTCTCTCTCACCTGGCCACACACACAGGTAGAGGATGTGAGTCATCATCTATGCTAGTCCAGTCACTGCAGCTAACCCTAACCTAACCTGGACCTGGACCTTCCCTCCCTTCCCCCTTCTTCCCCCTTCTTCCCCCTTTCTCCCCCCTTCCCTTCCTTCCTCGACCTTGGAGTTTTATGGAGTATAACGTGATTAAAATTGTTGCAGATTTGGGTAATGATGGCACCCACACACACACACACACACACACACACACACACACACAGATCTTTATAGGGGCGGATAGGTGTATGACAGACACACGTAGACCCACCCCACCTCCCCCAGCCACCCCACTCCCCCAGCCACCCCGCCTCCCCCAGCCACCCCACCCCCCCAGCCACCCCACCTCCCCCAGCCACCCCACCTCCCCCAGCCACCCCACCTCCCCCAGCCACCCCCCACCCCCAGCCACCCCACCTCCCCCAGCCACCCTACCTCCCCCAGCCACCCCACCTCCCCCAGCCACCCCACCTCCCCCAGGAAATAAGGAAGTTCACTCAATAATTATTTCCATTTCCTCTTTATTGTAGAGACTCAGCTGACGGTCCTTAGTGTGTGCCAGCCAGGAGGGAGGTGTTGTGTGGTGGTGATAGTGGTGGTGATTGGTGGTGATAGTGGTGGTGGTGATTGGTGGTGATAGTGGTGGTGGTGGTGGTAGTGGTGGTGGTGGTGGTGATAGTGGTGGTGGTGGTGGTAGTGGTGATGGTGGTGGTGGTGGTGGTGATAGTGGTGGTGATAGTGGTGGTGGTGGTGATGATAGTAGTGGTGGTGATAGTAGTGGTGATGATGATAGTAGTAATGGTGATGTTGGTGGTCATGGTGGTCGTGATAGTGGTGGTGGTGGTGGTGACGTGCCATTCATGCCCTGAACTTCTGATGGATGGTGATGAATGATGATGAGTGGTAATGCGGATGGTGATGGGTTATGGTGGTGAGTGGTGACAAAGTTGGGAAGGTGGTGATGATGGTGAAGGGTTATGGTGGTGATGATGGTGAAGGGTTATGGTGGTGATGATGGTGAAGGGTTATGGTGGTGATGATGGTGAAGGGTTATGGTGGTGATGAATGGTGAAGGGTCGTAATGTATATGGTGATGGATAGTGAAGGGTAGTTATGGGGATAGTGATGTGGGTAATGGTGGGGGGTAGTTGGTGGTGGTGATGGTGGTGGGGATAGTTGTTGTTGTTAATGGTGGTGGTGGTAGTTGTTGTTGATGGTGGTGGTGGTGGTGGGGGGTAGTTGGTGGTGGTGGTGGTGGTGGGGATAGTTGTTGTTGTTAATGGTGGTGGTGGTAGTTGTTGTTGATGGTGGTGGTGGTGGTGGGGGGTAGTTGGTGGTGGTGGTGGTGGTGGGGATAGTTGTTGTTGTTAATGGTGGTAGTGGTAGTTGTTGTTGGTGGTGGTGGTGGTGGGGGGTAGTTGGTGGTGGTGGTGGTGGTGGGGATAGTTGTTGTTAATGGTGGTGGGGATAGTTGTTGGTGGTGGTGGTGGTGGGGGGTAGTTGGTGGTGGTGGTGGGGATAGTTGTTGTTGTTAATGGTGGTGGTGGTAGTTGTTGTTGATGGTGGTAGTTGTTGTTGTTGGTGGTGGTAGTGGTGGTAGGCATAATTCATGGTCCCATTCACCCACACATCCTCTGATACATTTAACCCCATTAGCCTTAGTAATGACGTCATCCCAACATCCCCATGAGTGACAACAATGACGTCATCCCAACATCCCCATGAGTGACGACACTGACATCATCCCAACATCCCCATGAGTGACAACAATGACGTCATCCCAACATCCCCATGAGTGACGACACTGACACCTACAACTGTTGTGAGTGAGTCATACCTGCGTGTTTTCCCTCACACATCTCACCTGTGTTGGAACAGAGATAATTAATCCATCTACACCTGTTGTAAATTAATTCATCTGTTTGGTATTTGTCTACATACAACATTACAGGAATACATGACGTCTAGTTTTAACGAGTATGCGTGGATACAGTGTGAGTATTTTATTTCATATATTATAAACGAATTTTTCACGTATGTATTAATATATGCTGTGAGTATACTGTATTCCCTATTACCCTATTACCCACTAATAGACAAGGACTGTGTGTGTGTTTGGCACTAGTACGTGACTCTCTCCACCCAACTATTAAGTACTGCTTGTGTGTTGATGAGACGTGATGGTCGGGTGTTGCTGTCTGCTGTCTCACTCATTATGGTGTTATTTATGACTTATTGTTATTGTGTATGTGTGTGGGGAGGGAGAAGGAGGGGTGGGGAGGGGGAGGGGGTAAGGAGGGGTGGGGAGGGGGAGGGAGAAGGTGGGGAGCGGGAGGGAGTAAGGAGGGGTGGGGAGCGGGAGGGAGGGGGAGGGGTGGGGAGGGGGAGGGAGAAGGAGGGGTGGGGAGCGGGAAGGAGGGGTGGGGAGCGGGAGGGAGAAATGGTAAGACTGTTAAGGGGGCGCGTGTTGCTACATAGTACCCCCACCACCGCCCAGTTGTCATGTTGCACAGCCACCACCGCCCAGTTGCCATGTTGCACACCCACCACCTCCCAGTTGCCATGTTGCACACCCATCACCTCCCAGTTGCCATGTTGCACACCCATCACTGCCCAGTTGCCATGTTGCACACCCATCACTGCCCAGTTGCCATGTTGCACACCCACCACCGCCCAGTTGCCATGTTGCACACCCATCACCGCCCAGTTGCCATGTTGCACACCCCTCACCTCCCAGTTGCCATGTTGCACACCCACCACCGCCCAGTTGCCATGTTGCACACCCACCACCGCCCAGTTGCCATGTTGCTCACCCACCACCGCCCAGTTGCCATGTTGCACACCCACCACCGCCCAGTTGCCATGTTGCACACCCACCACCGCCCAGTTGCCATGTTGCACACCCCTCACCTCCCAGTTGCCATGTTGCACACCCATCACCTCCCAGTTGCCATGTTGCACACCCACCACCGCCCAGTTGCCATGTTGCACACCCATCACCTCCCAGTTGCCATGTTGCACACCCACCACCGCCCAATTGCAATGTTGCACACGTACCACCGCCCAGTTTTCTTGTTGCACACCCACCCCCACCGTGCAGTTGCCCTGTTGCACCCCACCTCCACCCAGTTGCCATGTTGCACCCCACCTCCACCCAGTTGTCATGTTGCATACCCACCACCACCCAGTTGGCATGTTACACACCCACCACCACCCAGTTCTCATGTTGCATCCAACCACCACCACCCAGTTGCCATGTTGCACCCAACCACCACCACCCAGTTGCCATGTTGCACCCTCACCTCCACCACCCAGTTGCCATGTTGTACCCCACCACCACCACCACCACCCAGTTGCCATGTTGCACCCTCACCTCCACCACCCAGTTGCCATGTTGCACCCAACCACCACCACCCAGTTGCCATGTTGTACCCCACCACCACCACCCAGTTGCCATGTTGCACCCCCACCTGCACCGCCCAAGGCTCAATATTTCTGACAGCGGATTTATCTGTTGCACAAATATACAGTATTGCAAAAATATTTATTGTCGATTGTATGAGTAATCTGGAAACCTTTTAGTGAGGCAGGGCAGCAGGCTCTCTCTCTCTCTCTCTCTCTCTCTCTCTATATATATATATATATATATATACCTAGCCGGTAAGCGTTCCCTAGTCACACCCAGTAGGTCGAGGGTTCGATTCCTTGCTGGTGAGGTCGTTGATTATATGTTCAAAGTCCGCGTGTTAAATGGACTAAAAATGAAGTATATATATGTACCTCGCGTTTCATACCAGCTGGATTCGGTAAAATGCTACTGACACCACATAAGTGGCACGGGCAGTTTCCCAATGAGGTTCACGGCGCCATCAGCTCGATGAACAGGCTTTGTGTGAAATATAACAGAGTCTAGAACTGCTTTTAGTGTCCTTGTGGCCTAGCCGGTAAGCGTTCCCTAGTCACACCCAGTAGGTCGAGGGTTCGATTCCTTGCTGGTGAGGTCGTTGATTATATGTTCAAAGTCCGCGTGTTAAATGGACTAAAAATGAAGTATATATATATATATATATATATATATATATATATAGGTAAGTCATGGTGCCATAGGTAATTCATGGTGCCATAGGTAAGACATGGTGCCATAGATCAGTCATGGTGCCATAGGTAAGACATGGTGCCATAGGTAAGTCATGGTGCCATAGATCAGTCATGGTGCCATAGGTAAGACATGGTGCCATAGGTAAGACATGGTGCCATAGGTAAGTCATGGTGCCATAGGTAAGTCATGGTGCCATAGGTAAGACATGGTGCCATAGGTAAGTCATGGTGCCATAGGTAAGTCATGGTGCCATAGGTAAGACATGGTGCCATAGGTAAGTCATGGTGCCATAGGTAAGTCATGGTGCCATAGGTAATTTATGGTGCCATAGGTAAGTCATGGTGCCATAGGTAAGTCATGGTGCCATAGGTAAGTGAGTGAGGGGAGGAGAGAGGTGCCATGCTTGGGTTAAGTCATGTGTCGAGGGAGATTTTATCATTAACGCATCGACCTGTTGTTAAAGGGGTACGGGCGAGGGGGCGCTGTTTCTCCTCACGCTGGCCTACTGCTGCAGGCTGTAGTTTGCAATATTACCGACTGCTGTGTTGTGTAGTGTTTTCGCGGCCTCGTGTGTGTGGTAGCCGTTTCACAGACCAGCCTGCCACTTCTCCTCCCTCCTACCACCTGTCATTTGCCACCTCTCTCGCTCTACCACCTACCACCTTACCTGAAGATTCACCATTTTTCAGGTTTTTGTTTCATGTTACAAAGTCTGTTTAGTGACCTCTAGGAAACAGCCATGCTAAGTGCCACACATATGTTCTCCTTTTAGTCCTGGAAAAATGTGTAGTGTATTTGTTGAGTGTAGTGAAGGTGAGTAACAAGTGTAGTGTCGTAGTGACTTAACAAGCGGCAACGTTTCCCCTCAGTGTGACCCAACAAACAATTCAACAAGGCCATTTCCCCTCTATTGTGATATGTATGATGATACGAGGGATTAAAACTAGGGGGGGGGGATTAACTAAGGGCTGGAACCAAAGGGAGGAGGAATAAATTGGTAATTGTAACCAAGGGGAGGGGGGGAAGGGGGAGGGGGGAAGGGAGGAAGGGGGAGGGGGGGAAAGGGAGGAAGGGAGGAAGGGAAGGGGGATTAATTTGGTAACTGTAACCAAGGGGAAGGGGAGGGAGGGATTAGTTGGAAGTAGGGCCCAAGGGTAGGAGGCATGATAAGGGGGAAGGGGGATTAATTAAGGGGGATTTCCTGGATTGTGGCGATAATGTGGTTAATATTGATCTTTATGGTGATGTTATTGGCGATTTATTTCACGGTTGACTGTGTGTGTGTGTGTGTGTGTGCGTGCGTGTGCGTGGGTGTGTGTGTGTCATTCAGGTGGTTGAAGTAGAAGGAATATTGAATAAATTATAAGGAACATTTTTCACTACGAATTGATGATAAAAGATAATAAAATAAAAGTGGTGGATAGAATAAGGTCAATAATATAAGCTAACGACCCTCAATAACTACCTAATCACCTCTAAGGACTTAATGATAGATTCTCACAGGTAATTAAGCTAATGACCAGGGTTTATGTCCGGTAATACTTATTGGCAGTTGGTATTATTTATTTGAATTTGACCGTTATGTTCGTTTTTTTTTTTAAATTTAAATTCAAATTGTGTTTAACGGTCGTGATGAGTTGGTAATATGAAGTCTCGTCCTGTTTTAATTACTGTGCTTATTGTTGGAGCTCTAATGTGTGTGTGTGTGTGACAGACAGACAGACAGACAGACAGAGACAGACAGACAGACAGACAGATTCTCCCGCTGAGTCACCATCCACAAACGGATACAGAAATAATATAACCCGCTCTAATGGAGACCCACCCACCCACCCACCCACCCACCCACTACAGAACGGCGGCACAGAATACTTCTACCAAATACTCCTCTTACAAAATACTTCTACAAATTCTGAGCTACAAGTAGATTTATGTATTGAAAAGGTCTGAATATATTGGGTAGAGTTTAAAGTTAAGAGGTTTTAATGGCCCTTGTGGGGGGGAGCTGGTTGGGTGATGTGAAGGACTATTTTCTTCCTCGTTCTCCTCCTCCTCCTCCAACTCCTCCTCTTCCTCCAGCTCCTCCTCCTCCTCCTTTGCTCTCCCTTTCCCCCTCTCTCCTCCCCCCCCCCCTCCCCGCCCCCCCTCCTCCTGACAGTCACGCCGGCACGTTATCTAAACTTCAATTTCCGCCGCCGACTCTCTTGTCAGGTGTAGTGTTACCCCGAGGCTGACACTCTTGATCCGGGCTGACACTCTTGATCCGGGCTGACACTCTTGTTGATCCAGGCTGACACTCCTGATCCAGGCTGACACTTCTGATCCAGGCTGACACTCTTGTTGATCCAGGCTGACACTCTTGTTGATCCAGGCTGACACTCTTGATCCAGGCTGACACTCTTGTTGATCCAGGCTGACACTCTTGTTGATCCAGGCTGACACTCTTGTTGATCCGGGCTGACAATCTTGTTGATCCAGGCTGACACTCTTGTTGATCCGGGCTGACACTCTTGTTGATCCAGGCTGACACTCTTGTTGATCCAGGCTGACACTCCTGATCCAGGCTGACACTCTTGTTGATCCGGGCTGACACTCTTGATCCGGGCTGACACTCTTGATCCGGGCTGACACTCTTGTTGATCCAGGCTGACACTCCTGATCCAGGCTGACACTCCTGATCCAGGCTGACACTCTTGTTGATCCAGGCTGACACTCTTGTTGATCCAGGCTGACACTCTTGTTGATCCGGGCTGACACTCTTGTTGATCCGGGCTGACACTCTTGTTGATCCAGGCTGACACTCTTGTTGATCCAGGCTGACACTCTTGTTGATCCGGGCTGACACTCTTGTTGATCCAGGCTGACACTCTTGTTGATCCAGGCTGACACTCTTGTTGATCCAGGCTGACACTCTTGTTGATCCAGGCTGACACTCTTGTTGATCCGGGCTGACACTCTTGATGATCCAGGCTGACACTCTTGTTGATCCGGGCTGACACTCTTGATCCGGGCTGACACTCTTGATCCGGGCTGACACTCTTGTTGATCCAGGCTGACACTCCTGATCCAGGCTGACACTCCTGATCCAGGCTGACACTCTTGTTGATCCAGGCTGACACTCTTGTTGATCCAGGCTGACACTCTTGTTGATCCGGGCTGACACTCTTGTTGATCCGGGCTGACACTCTTGTTGATCCAGGCTGACACTCTTGTTGATCCAGGCTGACACTCTTGTTGATCCGGGCTGACACTCTTGTTGATCCAGGCTGACACTCTTGTTGATCCAGGCTGACACTCTTGTTGATCCAGGCTGACACTCTTGTTGATCCGGGCTGACACTCTTGTTGATCCAGGCTGACACTCTTGTTGATCCAGGCTGACACTCTTGTTGATCCAGGCTGACACTCTTGTTGATCCAGGCTGACACTCTTGTTGATCCGGGCTGACACTCTTGATGATCCAGGCTGACACTCTTGTTGATCCGGGCTGACACTCTTGTTGATCCGGGCTGACACTCTTGTTGATCCGGGCTGACACTCTTGATGATCCAGGCTGACACTCTTGTTGATCCAGGCTGACACTCTTGTTGATCCGGGCTGACACTCTTGTTGATCCGGGCTGACACTCTTGTTGATCCAGGCTGACACTCTTGTTGATCCAGGCTGACACTCTTGTTGATCCAGGCTGACACTCTTGTTGATCCGGGCTGACACTCTTGATCCAGGTTGACACTCTTGTTGATCCAGGCTGACACTCTTGTTGATCCAGGCTGACACTCTTGATGATCCAGGCTGACACTCTTGTTGATCCAGGCTGACACTCTTGTTTATCCAGGCTGACACTCTTGTTGATCCAGGTTGACACTCTTGATCCAGGCTGACACTCTTGTTGATCCAGGCTGACACTCTTGATCCAGGCTGACACTCTTGTTGATCCAGGTTGACACTCTTGATCCAGGCTGACACTCTTGTTGATCCAGGCTGACATTCTTGTTGATCGGGGCTGACACTCTTGATGATCCAGGCTGACACTCTTGATCCGGGCTGACACTCTTGATGATCCAGGCTGACACTCTTGTTGATCCAGGTTGACACTCTTGATCCAGGTTGACACTCTTGTTGATCCAGGCTGACACTCTTGTTGATCCAGGCTGACACTCTTGTTGATCCAGGCTGACACTCTTGTTGATCCGGGCTGACACTCTTGATCCAGCTTGACACTTGATGATCCAGGCTGACACTCTTGTTGATCCAGGCTGACACTCTTGTTGATCCGGGCTGACACTCTTGATCCAGGCTGACACTCTTGATCCGGGCTGACACTCTTGATGATCCAGGCTGACACTCTTGTTGATCCAGGCTGACACTCTTGTTGATCCAGGCTGACACTCTTGATCCAGGTTGACACTCTTGTTGATCCAGGCTGACACTCTTGATGATCCAGGCTGACACTCTTGTTGATCCGGGCTGACACTCTTGTTGATCCAGGCTGACACTCTTGATCCAGGCTGACACTCTTGATCCAGGTTGACACTTGATGATCCAGGCTGACACTCTTGTTGATCCAGGCTGACACTCTTGTTGATCCAGGCTGACACTCTTGTTGATCTATCTCTCTCTCTCTCTCAATACTTAAACGTTTACAAAATACAAAGTAGTTTGTGTGTAATAATAATAATAATAATATAATAATAATAATTGACGGTTTATTGAAAAAGTTCTGCAGCCCGAAGGCTGAAAATATACATTGGACATAAATGACTTATTACATACATTGGTGGTTTAACAAAAGCCTTCATTAGAGAAAGGTAAAGGAACATACAGTGAACATACAGATTAATGTAGGTGTTGAACAGGAAACACGTAGTGTAGTAACTCTCTCCCAGATGGTGTAAGGAAGGACCTGATGTGGTATAGTAATTCCCTCATAGATGGTGTTACGAGGGGCCTCACGTGGTGTAGTAACTCCCTCACAGATGGTGTTATGAGGGGCATCACGTGGTGTAGTAATTCCCTCACAGATGGTGTTATGAGGGGCATCACGTGGTGTAGTAATTCCCTCACAGATGGTGTTATGAGGGACCTCACGTGGTGTAGTAATTCCTTCACAGATGGTGTTATGAGGGACTTGACGTGGTGTAGTAACTCCCTCACAGATGGTGTTATGAGGGGCATCACGTGGTGTAGTAATTCCCTCACAGATGGTGTTATGAGGGGCATCACGTGGTGTAGTAATTCCCTCACAGATGGTGTTATATGAGTGAGGTGTGGTCCCAGGCCTTCCTATCGTAGACGGATTAACACATCGCTGGTTGTTGGGTCTCACGGGCCGTTATCACTGGGTACCTGGGACCTCGCTGTGTGAAGGTTTACTTGAGTACGACTGTTACTGTTGAGTTGTTCTCACTGACTTAAGCACTGTTCACCACTGTTCACCTCTGTTTAACACTGGTTCCTTTCCTAAATGAAATTGTAACTTCTGGCGAGAACTTGTTGATATTCCGGTGGGGAGGAGGGTTCAGGGGAGGGGGTTGGTATGGGCCAACTTAACAGTTGACCTGGCTGCTCCGAGAGGAGCGCCAGGTACTTCTTGACCCTTCGGTGGTCAAGGATGTAGTGTGTGTGTGTGTATGTATGTATGAGTGTGTGTGTGTGTGTGTGTGTGTGTGTGTGTGTGTGTGTGTGTGTGTGTGTAAATGGTCAACAGGTAAACTCAATTAGGGATGATTCAGGTAACTTTCTCACCTGTAAAACACCATCACATAATTACCTAATGGCAGGAGAACTATTTTTTCCCGCTGCTTAATATCCTTAACAGATCCGTAACTCATTAAATACTGTACTGTAGGTTAGGTTAGGTTGGGCAGGGCAGAAGAGAGGTTGTAATTCAAAGGTAAGGCTATAGAGCGCTGGGTAATGGCGCCTCCTGCCCCTAAAATGCCTCTTGTTATTCTAATGAGTCTTGCTTGAACCTGCTGTGTTGAGTGTGTGTGTGTTGAGTGGGAGTACTTTGTTGTTGATAGTGTTGTTGTTGTGCTAGTAGTAGTAATAGTTAACATAAGAACATAAGAATGGAGGAAACTGCAGCGGGCCTATTGACCCATACTGGGCAGTCCCGTTTACACCCAACCCCTATTGCTCATATATCCACCCAACCTATGTTTGAAGCTATCCAGCGTATTTGAGTTAATGATGATATTTGGTAACTTGTTCCACTCATCCACTACTCTATTTCCAAACCAATGTTTACCTAATTCGCGCCTAAATCTAAATCTGTCTAATTTAAAACCATTGTTACGAGTTCGCTCCTGGTTGGATAGTTTGAGTACCTTTGTAATGTCCCCTTTGTTTAGCCCTGCCTTCCATTTATTACACCTCTATCATGTCGCCCTCACTCTACGTCTCTCGAGGGAGTGCAAATTAAGATGCTTTAACCTGTCTCTGTACTCAAGGTTCCTAATGCCCGGGATTAGTCTTGTCATTCTCCTCTGGATTCTTTCCAAGGATTCTATATCCATTCTGTAATACGGTGACCAGAACTGAACTGCGTAATCCAGGTGAGGTCTCACAAGCGCTAGATATAATTTTAAGATGACCTCGTTAGTCTTGTAACTAACACTCCTTTGTATGAACCCAAGTACTTTATTAGCCTTGTTACGAGCAAAAACACATTGTTTACTTGGCTTAAGGTTCCTGGTTATCATTACTCCTAAATCTCTCTCGCAGTCGGATTTCTCTATGGCATCGTTGTTCATCTGGTATCTGGTTTCCCTGTTTACATCTCCTATACTGAGTACTTTACATTTGTCCACGTTGAATTTCATCTGCCATTTTTCCGACCATTCGAAAAATTTGTTTAGATCTTCCTGTAGTTTTGCGGAGTCCTCGTCAGATTTAATAACACGTCCTATTTTAGTGTCATCAGCAAATTTACTTATGTTGCTGTCTATGCCGATATCTATGTCGTTTATGTATATAATAAATAATAATGGTCTAAGTACTGAGTCTTGGGGAACTCCACTAGTGACCTTGCTCCAATTGGATTTAGTGCCGTTAATGCTCATTCGCTGTTTCCTGTCTTGTAACCACGCCCTAATCCATTTAAGGATATTACTTTTGATTCCATGCTCTTCTACTTTTCTTATTAGTCTTTCGTGGGGGACTCTGTCGAAGGCTTTGCTAAGGTCGAGATATTCCACATCATAATTGTGCCCCTCGTCCACCGATTCGAAAACTGATGAAAAGAATGTTAATAGATTAGTTAGACATGAACGCCCGCTTGTGAAGCCGCACTTACTGCAAAGTTGCTAAGCTTGTTCCACTCGTCCACCACCCTATTTGTGAACCAGTTTCTTCCTATCTCCCTCCTAAACCTAAACTTATCGAACTTGAATCCGTCGCTCCGAGTCCTATCCTGCTCGGATATTATAAGAACTTTATCTATATCCCCTTTATTGATTCCTTTCACCCACTTAAATACTTCTATCATATCTCCCCGCACTCTTCGTCTTTCTAGGGAATGCAAGTTAAGTTTCTTTAACCTATCCTGATATGGAAGGTTTCTAAGTCCCTGAATCATTTTTGTCATTCTTCACTGCACCGACTCTAGTGAATTTATATCCATTCTATAATAGGGGCACCAGAACTGAACCGCATAATCGAGGTGCGGCCTAACTAGCGCAAGATGTAGTTGCAATAAGACCTCTGCACTCTTGTTACTTGCACTTCTAGATATAAAACCCAATACTCTGTTTGCCTTATTTCGAACATTAACGCACTGTTTTCTAGGCCATAGGTCCGGGCTTACAAGTACCCCTAGGTCTCTTTCACAAGTCGACTTCTCTAGGTTGATGTTGTTCAGGCTGTATACATTATAAGTATTTGTTCTTCCAATATTAAGTACGCTGCACTTGCTGGTGTTGAATTTCATTTGCCATTTTTCAGACCACCCCTGCAGTTTATTTAGATCCTCCTGTAATGCATTTGCATCCTGCCCTGAATTAATTTGCCGCCCTATTTTGGTGTCATCCGCAAACTTGCTTATGTCACTGCTGATCCCAGTATCTAGATCGTTTATGTAGATTATGATCAAGAGTGGGCCCAGTACTGACCCCTGGGGAACCCCACTGGTTACACGGCCCCACTCAGATTTAACACCATCTACGCTGACCCTCTACGTTCTATCGGTGAGCCATGATTTTATCCAATTTAAAACTTTCCCCTTCGTACCATGAGCCTTAATTTTTCTCAGAAGCCTCTTATGCGGTACTCTGTCAAATGCTTTGCTAAAGTCTAAGTAAATAACATCGTAATTTTCGTCATTATCTACTACCTCGAAGACTTTCCTAAAAAACGTTAGCAGATTTGTTTGACAAGATTTTCCCTTTGTAAACCCATGTTGAGAGTCGTAGATTAATTTGCTTTTCTCTAGATGTGATCGGATGCTATCTGCTATAATTGATTCAAGAAATTTCCCCACTACTGACGTCAAACTGATCGGCCGGTAATTTGACGCTGATGCTCTGTCTCCCTTTTTGAATATGGGTACTGTACTACATTTGCCTGTTTCCACAAGTCTGGCACAACTCCAGTGTCTAATGATTTTGTAAATAAGTTTACGAGGGGTCCGCTAATCTGTTCCCTACACTCTTTCAAGACTCGAGGAAAAATTTCATCCGGCCCTGGGGATTTTGTATTCTTTAGTTTATTTATCTTCTTAAGAACATCCTCTTTTCTGATAGTGATATTCTTTAATTTCTCTTCTTCCTTTCCCTTAAATATCAGTTCCACCTCTGGCATTTTATCGCAAATTTCTTCTGTGAAAACTGATAAGAAGTAGCTGTTCAATGCTTTGCTTATTTCTTCACTGCCATTTATCAATTCTCCCCTCCCTGACTTTAAAGGCCCAACTTTGTCCTTGACCTTTGTCCTAGCTGGCAACACTGATACACCCACACACACACACACACACACACACAGTGATGGTAGCTGGCAACACTGACACACCCACACACACACAGTGATGGTAGCTGGCAACACTGACACACCCACACACACACCCACACACCCACACAGTGATGGTAGCTGGCAACACTGACACACACACACACACAGTAATGGTAGCTGGCAACACTGACACACCCACACACACACACCCACACAGTAATGGTAGCTGGCAACACTGACACACACACACACACACAGTAATGGTAGCTGGTAACACTGACACACACACACACACACAGTGATGGTAGCTGGCAACACTGACACACACACACAGTAATGGTAGCTGGCAACACTGACACACACACACACACACAGTAATGGTAGCTGGCAACACTGACACACACACACACAGTAATGGTAGCTGGCAACACTGACACACACACACAGTAATGGTAGCTGGCAACACTGACACACACACACAGTAATGGTAGCTGGCAACACTGACACACCCACACAGTAATGGTAGCTGGCAACACTGACACACACACACAGTAATGGTAGCTGGCAACACTGACACACCCACACACAGTAATGGTAGCTGGCAACACTGACACACACACACAGTAATGGTAGCTGGCAACACTGACACACACCCACACAGTAATGGTAGCTGGCAACACTGACACACACCCACAGTAATGGTACCTGGCAACACTGACACACACCCACAGTAATGGTACCTGGCAACACTGACACACCCCCACACAGTAATGGCAGCTGGCAACACTGACACACACACACAGTAATGGTAGCTGGCAACACTGACACACCCACACAGTAATGGTAGCTGGCAACACTGACACTCCCACACAGTAATGGTAGCTGGCAACACTGACACACCCACACAGTAATGGTAGCTGGCAACACTGACACACCCACACAGTAATGGTAGCTGGCAACACTGACACACCCACACAGTAATGGTAGCTGGCAACACTGACACACCCACACAATAATGGTAGCTGGCAACACTGACACTCCCATATACGGTATTATAGCTTTAAGCTCCAAATAAGCTAATAAGTTATGTCAGTATGTGTGTTGTAGCCACAGCTGACGCGAGCAAGTGAGGTGATGGTGGCGGGTTAAGCTTCTCTCTGGGAATGGTTCAATCAGTCAGTACAGTATAGGCATTCATTGAGCTGTATGACGCACTTAGGAATGGTATAAGGTACATTAGTATTATTATATCTAGAAAATAAACAAAGGATTGGAAGGTGTTAACAAGTCACATAATTACGAGGTTTGTATAGTAAAGTAGCCAGGACGCAGCGTTATAGCCCCGCCAGCAGCAGTAGGCGCGCCATTAACTATAGCCAGAAGCCGTACACGAGCTATTTTTACATAACTGTGGTTCATTATTGGGCTTCCTATGTCTAGCCTCTTGTGAGGTTTCGCCATTCTTGTGAGGATTGTTATTGTGCCTATGTTAACTGGGGTGAGGTGTGCCAACTGGTGTTATGGGTGATGGTAAGCTGTAAAGGGAGTTATTATTATTATTATTATTATTATTATTATTATTATTATTATTATTATTATTATTGTTGTTACTATTATTATTATTATTATTATTATTATTATTATTATTATTATTATTGTTGTTGTTGTTGTTGTTGTTGTTGTTTATATTAAAGGTAATAACAGGTAGAAAGATAAGTGTAAAATATTTATTAAATCGTTTAGTAAATTATAATTGTCATTGACCACACACACACACACACACACACACAGGGAAGAATGATGAACGTGATTTATTTTAAAATTATTAATAAATTTAAATGTAAAGAACAAATCGGAAATAGATCTAATTAATTATATAAGTTTAAGCCATAATGTGAAATAAATAAAATAATAATTATAATAATAATAATAATACTGTTGCCATAAATTAAAATAACTAATAATTGAAAATAAAGTAATCGGCTATTTTATTATCTTATAGAAGACATTGATAGTGTTCGTAATTAGATAGAAACATCACTATTAGTTAACTACACCGAATGAGGAGTATGATGGTGCTGTAAGGGGAAGGAACACGGCTGAGAGAGGGGAAGGGGGGGGGAGGAAGAAGGGGAAGAGGAGAGGAAGGAAAGGGAGAAGAACCCGATAAGAGAAAGCAAGAAGATGTGTAGTGAAAGATGAGAGGGAATAGAAAGATGGAAGAGGAGAAAGGAGGGGAGAGAAGAAGGAGAAGAGGGGGAGAAGAAAGAGAGGAGAGGAGAGAAGAAAGAGAGGAGGGGAGGGAAGAAAGAGAAGAGGGGAGAGAAGAAAGAGAGGAGAGAAGAAAGCGAGGAGAGGAGAGAAGAAAGAGAGGAGGGGAGAGAAGAAAGAGAGGAGGGGAGGGATGACAGGAGAGGCGGCGAGTAAGAGAAAGGAAGAAGGGGAATTGGGAGAGAGGTTGAGAAGTGATAAAAGAGGAATGAAGTAAGAGTGGAGGAAGGAGGATAAAGGGAGAAGGATGGGGGTGGGTGGGGGACTTATGCACTTTTAGGTTTTCTCTTCCTTAGTAGTAAAGCTCTGTAGGGGACGGTGTGTAGGGCAGGGTAGGGTAGGGTAGGGTAGGGCAGGGCAGGGCAGGGTAGGGCAGGGCAGGGTAGGGCAGGGCAGGGTAGGGCAGGGCAGGGCAGGGCAGGGCAGGGGATCACACCAAATAATACAGTATTGGTCTCGAGTACTTATGATCAGGCGACACACAGTAGCCGGTATGCCATCTGCTGACTGTCTGTCTGTACTAAACCGCACGCACGTTATTTGTAAACTCTCTCTCTCTCTCTCTCTCTCTCTCTCTGACGAAGACGATGGGTGAATTAATTTGAGATAAAGAGAGAGAGAGAGAGAGGGCTGGTGTGTTATCTCTCCTGGGGACGTGAGAATCTCTTTAAATCTCTTAAATCTCTCTTGTATATTTGAGGCCACGGGAGATATTCTGTAGGTGGTGAGATATAGTAGTGTCCCTGTCAACACTGTCTCTTAACTCTCTCTCTCTCTCTCTCTCTCTCTCTCTCTCTCTCTCTCTCTCTCTCTCTCTCCCCATTATTCTACTAAGCTTATTACCTAAAAATCGTCCCTTTTTCCCCCTTCTCCCCTAATCTCATAGTCCCCTTAAAGTCAGCTGAGATTAGGTGTTAGGCGTCTCAGGGTTAGACGCCAACTATGGACCTTCCTTTATTATGGTTTAGTATCCCATGGGTACTGGTTTTCCGTTTTCTTTCAGTTTTTCTCTTCGTTTTCTTTCAATTATCTTCTCCAGTTTCTTTCAATTCTTCTCTTTTTTCAATTGTTTTTTTGTTTTCTTTCAATTCTCCTCTCCGTTTTCTTACACTTCTCCTGACGTCTTCTACCACATCACCAGCCGTTCTGCCAACACTGATTCACGACGTAATAGCGGGCGTGTGACATCACCAAATGAGATCATGATGTCATTAGATCATCTTGTGACGTTATCAGTGTTATATTCACGTTCTTTATAGTGAATTTTTTAACGTTATTAGAAATGTTTTAGTGACGTAATTTATTGTTATCGTGACGTTATTTGATATCGTAACGTCATTTGATATCGTGACGTCATTAGATGTTATCGTTAGGTAAGGTTCATATAAGGGAATAAAAATTATACATATTACTAAATATTTATATTAATTTCTCGGGGATTGAAATATTTAAAGCAAATTCCTATAACGAATATATAGACAAAATTTGCCCGTCATGTTGGTCGTGGAACAGGTAACTAATTTATTCTGACAGTGATAGATCAACTGGTGATTAATCTGTGTGTGTGTGTGTGTGGGTGTGGCTGTGGCTGTGTGTGTGTGTGGCTGTGTGTGTGTGTGTGTGTGTGGCTGTGTGTGTGTGTGTATAATAATAATAATAATAATAATAATTAACGGTTTATTGAAAGAGCTTGGCAGCCAGAAGGCTGAAAATATACAGTTACATATTTGGGGAATGGGTTACGAATTACAAATAATATACAAGTAACATAAGTGACACAAATAAGACATATAATAACTTAGATGGGGAAAAGCTCAAACTACAGTTCATTTCAACATAGTGACAGTGTTACAGTATTACAAGTTATTGATAATTTTTACAATGGTTGGGACTGGGCTGTTCTTATAGCGATCAGTTCGTGCACGTATGGGCTGGATGCGGTTGTGGTGTCGCACAGCAATTCTCGGACAAGGGATCTCAAGTGGTAGTAGGAGCCGGTGTCGGGGATGGTGTAGAAGCTTCTTACCAAATTTGCAGATGAGGTCGTGGTGATGGTCAGTGAGAGTCGAAAGGGTCAGTGTGTTGAGCGCTTCTTGATATGTGGAGTAGGAGGGGGAGAGAATAATCTTGCATGCCCTCTTTTGCACTTTTTCTAGGTGTTTACGTTGTGTGGCATTTAGGGAGGAAGACCAGGTGGGGGAGGCATAGGTGAGCTTGGGAAGTATGAATGTTGTGTAAACACTGAGGAGCTCGTGTGCAGGAACTCCGAGGGACTTGAGTCGGCGGAGGAGGTGGAGACGGAAACTGGAGGATTTGACAACTTCATTGACGTGTGGTTTCCAATTTAGTTTGTTGTCTATGGTGACGCCGAGGAGCTTCGTGGAACCTGTGTGTGTGTGTGTGTGTGTTGTGCCTGGTTTCTCCCTCTTAATCAATCACCCACCACAATAAAATATTCAACCAATCACAGCCACCAGAACTATTGACCCGAGAACGTTATCCAATCACCGCCACTGGCTGTATTTTATCCACCAATCACAATGGCCGACACATGTTTGACTGTTGAGCCAGCCAGTTAATCTATACTAACGACCCTTGTGCTGCATCAACCTGTAATGGAGGGGGGTGGGAGGGGGAGGTAAGGGGGGAAGGGGTAAGTGGTCAGGGGGAGGTGGAAGGGTAAGTGGCGAGGGGGAGGTAAGGGGGGAAGGGGTAAGTGGTGAGGGGGGGAAGGGGTAAGTGGTGAGGGGGAGGGGGAGGGTAAGTGATGAGGGGGAGGTAAGGGGGGAGGGGGGAAGGGGTGAGGGGGAGGTGAGGGTTACAGCCACTTAAGAGGCTCTTTGTTCTGCTACAACCTTCAGAGACTAAACATGAAACCTAACCTAACCAGACCTAACCTAACGTGACCTAACCTAACCTAACCTAACCCAGCCTAACCTACTGTTGATACATTCATATTCAATGCCAAAAGGACACACAGTAACAGGTTGTGGTTCAGTCGTCAACACATTTTGCTTTCAACCAATCACAAGTTAGGATACAAAAATCAACAAGAGTATCAACCAATCACAAGTTAGGATACAAAAATCAACAAAATTATCAACCAATCACAAGTTAGGATACAAACATCAACAAGAGTATCAACCAATCACAAGTTAGGATACAAACATCAACAAGAGTATCAACCAATCACAAGTTAGGATACAAAAATCAACAAGAGTATCAACCAATCACAAGTTAGGATACAAACATCAACAAAATTATCAACCAATCACAAGTTAGGATACAAAAAACATTGAAATATAACTAAATTCAATACAGAAAATTTATCACGGACGGAACTCAAGAAAACATTGGTAATTGAGTTAGAACAAAGGAAATATAATTGAAGGAACAAATTAGATAAAAACCACACCCCCTCCCTCCCTCCCCCTCCCTTCCCCCCCCCCTCCCTCCCTCCCCCTCCCTTCCTCTCCCTCCCTTCCTCCCCTCCCTTCCCCCCCTCCCTCCCTCCCTTACCCCCTCCCTCCCTCCCCCTCCCTTCCTCCCCTCCTTCCCCTCCCTTCCCCCTCCCTTCCTCCCTTCCCCTCCCTCCCTCCCTCCCTCCCCTCCTCCCTCTCCCTCCCTTCCCTTCCTCCCTCCCCTCCCTCCTCCCTCCCCTCCTCTCCTCCCTCCCTCCTCCCTCCCTCCCTCCCTCCTCCCTCCCTCCTCCCTCCTCCTCCTCCTTCCTCCCTCCTTCCCTTCCCCTCCCCTTCCCTCCCTCCCTCCCTCCCTCCCTCCCTCCCTCCCTCCTTTCCTTCCCTTCCCTCCCTCCCTTCCTCTGGTTTATTCATGACCTGCGGTTGTGTTACGGCTCCCTGTTATGCCTTATTTATCTCATTCCTCCTCCTCTTCTCTCCCCTCCCTCCTCTTCCATCTCTCCCGTCCCCTTCTCCCCTCTCCCCTCTCATCCTCTCCCCTCCACCTTCACCATTCTCTCCTTTTCTGGCTTCCCTTCCTCTTCCGTCTTCTCTCTCTCTCTCTCTCTCTCTCCCTCCTTTATCTTTTACTCCCATTTGTCTTCCGTTATTGCCCTGTTCTTCATCAGCACTCCACATTCTTTCCTAATTTATTCCTCTTCTTTTCATTCCTTCCCTTCCATTATTACCACCGCTGACGTCTCCTTGGCTCCCTGGTACACAACTCTCTCTCTCTCTCTCTCTCTCTCTCTCTCTCTCTCTCTCTCTCTCTCTCTCTCTCTCTCAGTACACAGGCCATTCAGCCGAGCCGACCATTAAGGGATGGTTAATGGCCGTATGAATGGACAAGTGAGAGCAGTAGTTAAGTTTACTTGGTGGAGCCACGTCTCTACCGGCCCCTCACCTCTGTATACCGGCCCCTCACCTCTCGATACCGGCCCCTCACACCTCTATACCGGCCCCTCACCTCTCTATACCGGCCCCTCACCTCTCTATACCGGCCAATCACCTCTCTATACCGGCCAATCACCTCTATACCGGCCCCTCACTTCTCTATACTGGCCCCTCATCTCTCGATACCGACCCCTCACACCTCTATACCGGCCCCTCACCTCTCTATACCGGCCCCTCACCTCTCTATACCGGCCCCCTCACACCTCTATACCGGCCAATCACCTCTATACCGGCCCCTCATCTCTCGATACCGGCCCCTCACACCTCTATACCGGCCCCTCACCTCTCTATACCGGCCCCTCACCTCTCTATACCGGCCCCCTCACTTCTCTATACTGGCCCCTCACACCTCTATACCGGCCCCTCATCTCTCGATACCGGCCCCTCACACCTCTATACCGGCCCCTCACCTCTCTATACCGGCCCCTCACACCTCTATACCGGCCCCTCACCTCACTATACCGGCCCCTCACACCTCTATACCGGCCCCTCACCTCTCTATACCGGCCCCTCACACCTCTATACCGGCCCCTCACCTCTCTATACCGGCCCCTCACCTCTCTATACCGGCCCCTCACCTCACTATACCGGCCCCTCACCTCTGTATACCGGCCCCTCACACCTCTATACCGCTCCCTCACCTCTCTATACCGGCCCCTCATCTCTCTATACCGGCCCCTCACCTCTCTATACCGGCCCCCTCACCTCTCTATACCGGCCCCTCACTTCTCTATACTGGCCCCTCACCTCTCTATACCGGCCCCCCATCTCTCTATACTGGCCCCTCACCTCTCTATACCGGCCCCCCACTTCTCTATACCGGCCCCCCAACTCTCTATACCGGCCTGCTTATAGCGGACATACTGCGTTAGCGGCTACACTGTCTTATAGTGGCTTCAGATTTATATTGGCTTCGTTATAGTGGCCACACTTAAAGCAGTCTTCTTATTATAGTGGCCAAACCCTTATAGTGGCCCCTTCCTTTTAGTGGCCACATTCTTATACTGGCCACACAAAACTTTTACCTTATGGCAGCCACACCCTCATACTGGCCACTTCCTTATAGTGGCCACTTCCTTTTAATGGCCACGCCCTTATAGTGGCCACCTTATAGCGGCCACGCCCTTATAGTGGCCACCTTATAGCGGCCACACCCATATAGCGGCCACACCCATATAGCGGCCACACCCGTATAGCGGCCACACCCATATAGCGGCCACACCCATATAGCGGCCACACCCATATAGCGGCCACACCCATATAGCGGCCACGCCCTTATAGCGGCCACACCCGTATAGCGGCCACACCCATATAGCGGCCACACCCATATAGCGGCCACACCCATATAGCGGCCACACCCGTATAGCGGCCACACCCGTATAGCGGCCACACCCATATAGCGGCCACACCCATATAGCGGCCACACCCATATAGCGGCCACGCCCTTATAGCGGCCACACCCATATAGCGGCCACACCCATATAGCGGCCACACCCGTATAGCGGCCACACCCATATAGCGGCCACACCCATATAGCGGCCACCTGTATCCAGTGTTCCCTTGATATATAGAGGCGTTTGTACATTATTCTAATTTATTTCTAAGACATTTTAATAATAACAATAATAAAAATAATAATAACAACAACAATAACAATAATAACAATAATAATAATAATAATAATAATAATAATAATAATTTAACATCAACATCATCTACCATAGTATAATAATAACCTTTATTTTGTCTTATATTTTCCTAGTATTATTAACCTCCAGCCTCCCTCTTCCTCCCTTCCTTCACCTCCCCTCTTCCTCCACCCTCCCTCTTCCTCCCTTCCTCCACCATCCCTCTTCCTCCCTTCCTCCACCCTCCCTCTTCCTCCCTTCCTCCACCATCCCTCCTCCTCCCTTCCTCCACCATCCCTCCTCCTCCCTTCCTCCACCATCCCTCCTCCTCCATCCCTCCACCCTCCCTCTTCCTCCCTTCCTCCACCATACCTCTTCCTCTCTCCTCTTTCCCTCCATCACCCGTTCTTCCTCTGCCTTCCGTCTTCCTCCTCTTACCCTCTCACCCTTCCCCTCCCTCACCCTCTCCCTCCCCCTCCCCCACCCTCACCTTCCGTCACCCTCCCTCTCCCTCACCCCCCTCCCTCACCTTCACCCACCCTTCCTCACCTTCCCCCTCCCCCACCCTCCCTCACCCTCCCTCACCCCACCCTTACCTTCACCCACCCTACCTCACCCTCCCCCACCCTCACCCTCCCCCACCCTCACCCTCCCTCACCCTCCCTCCCCCACCCTCCCCCACCCTCACCCTCCCTCCCCCACCCTCCCCCACCCTCCCTCACCCTCCCCCACCCTCCCTCACCCTCCTCACCCTCCCTCCCCCACTCTCCCCCACCTTCACCCTCCCTCCCTCACCCTCCCCCACCCTCCCTCCCCCTCCCTCCCCCTCCCCCACCCTCTCTCCCTCACCCTCACCCTCCCTCCCTCACCCACCCTCCCTCACCCTCCCTCCCTCCCCCCCACCCTCCCTCCCTCACCCACCCTCCCTCACCCTCCCTCCCTCCCCCCCACCCTCCCTCACCCTCCCTCACCCCCACCCTCCCTCACCCTCCCTCACCCCCACCCTCCCTCCCCCTCCCCCACCCTCTCTCCCTCACCCTCACCCTCCCTCCCTCACCCACCCTCCCTCACCCTCCCTCCCTCCCCCCCACCCTCCCTCCCTCACCCACCCTCCCTCACCCTCCCTCCCTCCCACCCACCCTCCCTCACCCTCCCTCCCTCCCCCCCCACCCTCCCTCACCCTCCCTCCTCACCCTCCCTCCCTCCCCCCCACCCTCCCTCACCCTCCCTCACCCCCACCCTCCCACACCCTCCCTCCCCCCTCCCCCACCCCTCTCTCCCTCACCCTCACCCTCCCTCCCTCACCCACCCTCCCCTCCCACCCTCCCTCCCTCCCCCCCACCCTCCCTCCCTCAACCACCCTCCCTCACCCTCCCTCCCTCCCCCCCACCCTCCCTCACCCTCCCTCACCCCACCCTCCCTCACCCCCACCCTCCCTCCCCCTCCCTCCCCCTCCCCCACCCTCTCTCCCTCACCCTCACCCTCCCTCCCTCACCCACCCTCCCTCACCCTCCCTCCCTCCCCCCCACCCTCCCTCCCTCACCCACCCTCCCTCACCCTCCCTCCCTCCCACCCACCCTCCACCCTCCCTCCCTCCCACCCCCCCTCCCTCACCCTCCCTCACCCTCCACCCTCCCTCACCCTCCCTCACCCTCACCCTCCCTCACCCTCCCCCTCCCTCCTTCCCTCACCCTACCTCACCCTCTTTCTCCTCCCTACCCCACCCTCCCTCCCTCACTCTCCCTACCCCTCCCCCACCCTCCGTCACCCTCCCCCACCCTCCCTCACCCTCCCTCACCCTCCCTCCCCCACTCTCCCCCACCTTCACGCTCCCTCCCGCACCCTCCCTCACCCTCCCCCACCCTCCCTCCCTCCCTCACCCTCTCTCTCCCTCACCCTCCCCCACCCTCCCCCCCTCCCTCACCCTCCCTCTCCCTCACCCTCCCTCACCCTCCCAGAACACTGTGCCTAATCTTTTCTCAATCTTCCTCAATCTTTAAATCTATTAAGTGGATTTCCAAGCTCTTCGGCCCACTTATAAAGACTGGGGGGGGGGGGGGGGGAGGGGGGAAGAGGAGGGAGGAGATGAAGGAAGAGGAAGGGGAAGAAGAGAAATGGCTAATTAGTGTAGAGAAGATTGACGGAGGGAGGTATAACTGAGGGGAGAAGGAGGGAAGAGGGAGATAATGATGATTGGAGGTAACGAACACAACAGGTGGACAGGTGAGTCATTACCGATTGAAGGTAGACTGAGGGTGTATGGCGTCTGTTATTATTATTATTATTATTATTATTATTATTATTGTTGTTATTATTATTATTATTATTATTATTATTATTATTATTATTATTATTATTGTTATTATTATTATTATTATATATTATTTATTATTATTATTATTATTTTATTATTATTGTATTATTATTATTATTATTATTATTATTATTATTATTTTATTATTATTATTATTATTTTATTATTATTATTATTATTATTATTATTTTATTATTATTATTATTATTATTATTATTATTATTACTGTATTATTATTATTATTATTATTATTATTTTATTATTATTATTATTGTTGTTGTTCTTATTACTGCAGGTGAGAGTACTCGTGTACTGTCTGGTGAGGTGAGAGATTTTAATTTCAACAACAGCTAGTCTATTGTGCACCCCATACTCACCCTGTGTGCGGTAGCCCCAACAGTAGAGGCCACAAAGGGTGTTTATCAGACCCCAGTGGTCAGTGTTACAGAGTAGAGGCCACAAAGGGTGTTTATCAGACCCCAGTGGCCAGTGTTACAGAGTAGAGGCCACAAAGGGTGTTTATCAGACCCCAGTGGTCAGTGTTACAGAGTAGAGGCCACAAAGGGTGTTTATCAGACCCCAGTGGTCAGTGTTACAGAGTAGAGGCCACAAAGGGTGTTTATCAGACCCCAGTGGTCAGTGTTACAGAGTAGAGGCCACAAAGGGTGTTTATCAGACCCCAGTGGCCAGTGTTACAGAGTAGAGGCCACAAAGGGTGTTTATCAGACCCCAGTGGCCAGTGTTACAGAGTAGAGGCCACAAAGGGTGTTTATCAGACCCCAGTGGCCAGTGTTACAGAGAAGAGGCCACAAAGGGTGTTTATCAGACCCCAGTGGCCAGTGTTACAGAGTAGAGGCCACAAAGGGTGTTTATCAGACCCCAGTGGTCAGTGTTACAGAGTAGAGGCCACAAAGGGTGTTTATCAGACCCCAGTGGTCAGTGTTACAGAGTAGAGGCCACAAAGGGTGTTTATCAGACCCCAGTGGTCAGTGTTACAGAGTAGAGGCCACAAAGGGTGTTTATCAGACCCCAGTGGTCAGTGTTACAGTGTAGAGGCCACAAAGGGTGTTTATCAGACCCCAGTGGTCAGTGTTACAGAGTAGAGGCCACAAAGGGTGTTTATCAGACCCCAGTGGTCAGTGTTACAGAGTAGAGGCCACAAAGGGTGTTTATCAGACCCCAGTGGTCAGTGTTACAGAGTAGAGGCCACAAAGGGTGTTTATCAGACCCCAGTGGTCAGTGTTACAGAGTAGAGGCCACAAAGGGTGTTTATCAGACCCCAGTGGCCAGTGTTACAGAGTAGAGGCCACAAAGGGTGTTTATCAGACCCCAGTGGCCAGTGTTACAGAGTAGAGGCCACAAAGGGTGTTTATCAGACCCCAGTGGCCAGTGTTACAGTGTAGAGGCCACAAAGGGTGTTTATCAGACCCCAGTGGTCAGTGTTACAGAGTAGAGGCCACAAAGGGTGTTTATCAGACTCCAGTGGTCAGTGTTACAGTGTAGAGGCCACAAAGGGTGTTTATCGGACCCCAGTGGTCAGTGTTACAGAGTAGAGGCCACAAAGGGTGTTTATCAGACCCCAGTGGTCAGTGTTACAGAGTAGAGGCCATAAAGGGTGTTTATCGGACCCCAGTGGTCAGTGTTACAGAGTAGAGGCCACAAAGGGTGTTTATCAGACCCCAGTGGTCAGTGTTACAGAGTAGAGGCCACAAAGGGTGTTTATCAGACCCCAGTGGTCAGTGTTACAGAGTAGAGGCCACAAAGGGTGTTTATCAGACCCCAGTGGTCAGTGTTACAGAGTAGAGGCCACAAAGGGTGTTTATCAGACCCCAGTGGTCAGTGTTACAGAGTAGAGGCCACAAAGGGTGTTTATCAGACCCCAGTGGTCAGTGTTACAGAGTAGAGGCCACAAAGGGTGTTTATCAGACCCCAGTGGTCAGTGTTACAGAGTAGAGGCCACAAAGGGTGTTTATCGGACCCCAGTGGTCAGTGTTACAGAGTAGAGGCCATAAAGGGTGTTTATCAGACCCCAGTGGCCAGTGTTACAGAGTAGAGGCCTCAAAGGGTGTTTATCAGACCCCAGTGGCCAGTGTTACAGAGTAGAGGCCACAAAGGGTGTTTATCAGACCCCAGTGGTCAGTGTTACAGAGTAGAGGCCACAAAGGGTGTTTATCAGACCCCAGTGGTCAGTGTTACAGAGTAGAGGCCACAAAGGGTGTTTATCAGACCCCAGTGGTCAGTGTTACAGAGTAGAGGCCACAAAGGGTGTTTATCAGACCCCAGAGGCCAGTGTTACAGAGTAGAGGCCACAAAGGGTGTTTATCAGCCCCCAGTGGCCAGTGTTACAAAGTAGAGGCCACAAAGGGTGTTTATCAGCCCCCAGTGGCCAGTGTTACAGAGTAGAGGCCACAAAGGGTGTTTATCAGACCCCAGTGGCCAGTGTTTCGGTACATTGTTTAAGTCTGTGCATAGAAGTTTACTGACCTACTAGATGACAAGTGTGGACACAGCTTTAGTGTATCAGCCATCTTGCCATCACAGATAAAGTGATGTATACAGTGTGATGATGATATATCTTTTAATAGTACAAAACTGAGGTGTGGTGAGAGGTGTGGTGAGAGGTGTGGTGTGAGGTGTGGTGTCAGGGATGAGAGTTGAGTGAGGAGGATAGTGAATCAGGGACGGATATAGAGAGAGAGAGAGAGAGAGAGAGAGAGAGAGAGAGAGAGAGAGAGAGAGAGAGGCGGGGGAGGGGGGTAGAGGGGGAGGCAGAGGATTGTAAATTGGAATCTTGTCAAGAATACCTAAGGAGGCCGGGGACAGGCGACCCTCAGCGTGGGAATAGTTGTACACGCGGGGGCGGACGAGGCTGATCTCTGTACAGTGGCCGCCAGAGACACGCGACATGGTTGGGTGGTAACTGGGGCCTTAACCACAAGTGTCAACAAGCTCACCCCTGTTTTGGTAACTCGAGGGATTGTGGGTCATGGTTAAGGCCGTGGTGGGTGTGGGTCATGGTTAAGGCCGTGGTGGGTGTGGGTCATGGTTAAGGCCGTGGTGGGTGTGTGTCATGGTTAAGGCCGTGGCTGGTGTGGGTCATTGTTAAGGCGTGGCGGGTGTGGGTCATGGTTAAGGCCGTGGTGGGTGTGGGTCATGGTTAAGGTCGTGGTGGGTGTGGGTCATGGTTAAGGTCGTGGCGGGTGTGGGTCATGGTTAAGGTCGTGGTGGGTGTGGGTCATGGTTAAGGTCGTGGTGGGTGTGGGTCATGGTTAAGGTCGTGGCGGGTGTGGGTCATGGTTAAGGTCGTGGTGGGTGTGGGTCATGGTTAAGGTCGTGGTGGGTGTGGGTCATGGTTAAGGTCGTGGCGGGTGTGGGTCATGGTTAAGGTCGTGGTGGGTGTGGGTCATGGTTAAGGTCGTGGCGGGTGTGGGTCATGGTTAAGGCCGTGGTGGGTGTGGGTTATGGTTAGGGCCGTGGTGGGTGTGGGTCATGGTTAAGGTCGTGGCGGGTGTGGGTCATGGCTAAGGTCGTGATGGGTGTGGGTCATGGTTAAGGTCGTGGTGGGTGTGGGTCATGGTTAAGGCCGTGGTGGGTGTGGGTCATGGTTAAGGCCGTGGCGGGTGTGGGTCATGGTTAAGGTCGTGGTGGGTGGGTCATGGTTAAGGCCGTGGTGGGTGTGGGTCATGGTTAAGGCCGTGGTGGGTGTGGGTCATGGTTAAGGTCGCGGTGGGTGTGGGTCACGGTTAAGGTCGTGGTGGGTGTGGGTCATGGTTAAGGTCGTGGTGGGTGTGGGTCATGGTTAAAGATTACCACCATCATTACCGTCACCACCACCACTACCATCACCACAAACATTCTCTCCTCCCCCTCTTCCTCTCCATCGTCCCCTTCCTCCTCGTCTCTCCTCCTCCCGGTAGTCGCCCTATGCATGACTCACAATGCCGTGTGGGAAGAGTGTATGGATTTCCTATATCTCAGACCTCGAGGTGGGCGCAGATGAACCCTCCTTATATATCGTGATGTACCATGATATATCCTGCCCTATATGGTACAGTCAGGTCTTTATGGTACAGTCAGCCCTTTTTGGTACAGTCAGACCTATGGTACAGTCAGCCCTATATGGTACAGTCAGCCCTATATGGTACAGTCAGCCCTATATGGTACAGTCAGACCTATGGTACAGTCAGCCCTCTATGGTACAGTCAGCCCTATATGGTACAGTCAGACCTATGGTACAGTCAGGACTATATGGTACAGTCAGCCCTATATGGTACAGTCAGGAATATATGGTACAGTCAGCCCTATATGGTATAGTCAGGACTATATGGTACAGTCAGGAATATATGGTACAGTCAACCCGATATGGTACAGTCAGATCTATGGTACAGTCAGGAATATATGGTACAGTCAGCCCTATATGGTACAGTCAGACCTATGGTACAGTCAGGACTATATGGTACAGTCAGTCCTATATGGTACAGTCAGGACTATATGGTACAGTCAGCCCTATATGGTACAGTCAGACCTATGGTACAGTCAGGAATATATGGTACAGTCAACCCGATATGGTACAGTCAGATCTATATGGTACAGTCAGCCCTATATGGTACAGTCAGACCTATGGTACAGTCAGTCCTATATGGTATAGTCAGGACTATATGGTACAGTCAGGAATATATGGTACAGTCAACCCGATATGGTACAGTCAGATCTATATGGTACAGTCAGCCCTATATGGTACAGTCAGACCTATGGTACAGTCAGTCCTATATGGTATAGTCAGGACTATATGGTACAGTCAGCCCTATATGGTACAGTCAGTCCTATATGGTACAGTCAGCCCTATATGGTATAGTCAGGACTATATGGTACAGTCAGGACTATATGGTACAGTCAACCCGATATGGTACAGTCAGATCTATATGGTACAGTCAGCCCTATATGGTACAGTCAGACCTATGGTACAGTCAGTCCTATATGGTACAGTCAGGAATATATGGCACAGTCAACCCGATATGGTACAGCCAGCCCTATATGGTACAGTCAGATCTATGGTACAGTCAGGAATATATGGTACAGTCAACCCGATATGGTACAGTCAGATCTATATGGTACAGTCAGCCCTATATGGTACAGTCAGACCTATGGTACAGTCAGGACTATATGGTACAGTCAGACCTATATGGTACAGACAGATCTATGGTACAGTCAGGAATATATGGTACAGTCAACCCGATATGGTACAGTCAGGACTATATGGTACAGTCAGAACTATATGGTACAGTCAGGACTATATGGTGCAGTCAGACCTATGGTACAGTCAGCCCTATATGGTACAGTCAGCCCTATATGGTACAGTCAGACCTATGGTACAGTCAGGACTATATGATACAGTCAGAACTATATGGTACAGTCAGGACTATATGGTACAGTCAGACCTATGGTGCACTCAGGACTATATGGTACAGTCAGGAATATATGGTACAGTCAGCCCTATATGGTATAGTCAGGACTATATGGTACAGTCAACCCGATATGGTGCAGTCAGCCCTATATGGTATAGTCAGACCTATGGTACAGTCAGCCCTATATGGTACAGTCAGCCCTATATGGTACAGTCAGACCTATGGTACAGTCAGCCCTATATGGTACAGTCAGCCCTATATGGTACAGTCAGACCTATGGTACAGTCAGGACTATATGGTACAGTCAGACCTATGGTACAGTCAGGACTATATGGTACAGTCAGTCCTATATGGTACAGTCAGGACTATATGGTACAGTCAGCCCTATATGGTACAGTCAGCCCTATATGGTACAGTCAGACCTATGGTACAGTCAGCCCTATATGGTACAGTCAGGACTATATGGTACAGTCAGGACTATATGGTGCAGTCAGCCCTATATGGTACAGTCAGCCCTATATGGTACAGTCAGCCCTATATGGTACAGTCAGCCCTATATGGTACAGTCAGACCTATGGTACAGTCAGGACTATATGGTACAGTCAGACCTATGGTACAGTCAGGACTATATGGTACAGTCAGGACTATATGGTACAGTCAGGACTATATGGTGCAGTCAGCCCTATATGGTACAGTCAGACCTATGGTACAGTCAGCCCTATATGGTACAGTCAGCCCTATATGGTACAGTCAGACCTATGGTACAGTCAGGACTATATGGTACAGTCAGGTCTATATGGTACAGTCAGACCTATGGTACAGTCAGGTCTATATGGTACAGTCAGATCTATATGGTACAGTCAGCCCTATATGGTACAGTCAGCCCTATATGGTACAGTCAGTCCTATATGGTACAGTCAGACCTATATGGTACAGTCAGGAATATATGGTACAGTCAACCCGATATGGTACAGTCAGACCTATGGTACAGTCAGTCCTATATGGTACAGTCAGGACTATATGGTACAGTCAGCCCTATATGGTACAGTCAGCCCTATATGGTACAGTCAGACCTATGGTACAGTCAGTCCTATATGGTACAGTCAGTCCTATATGGTACAGTCAGGTCTATATGGTACATTCAGATCTATATGGTACAGTCAGCCCTATATGGTACAGTCAGGTCTATATGGTACAGTCAGACCTATTGTACAGTCAGGACTATATGGTATAGTCAGGACTATATGGTACAGTCAGCCCTATATGGTACAGTCAGCCCTATATGGTACAGTCAGGAATATATGGTACAGTCAGGACTATATGGTACAGTCAGGAATATATGGTACAGTCAGGAATATATGGTGCAGTCAGACCTATGGTACAGTCAGGACTATATGGTACAGTCAGACCTATGGTATAGTCAGCCCTATATGGTACGGTCAGCCCTATGGTAGTCAGTTCTATATTGTAGCCCGGTCTATATGGTACAGTCAGGTCTATATGGTACAGTCAGCCCTCTTTGGTACAGCGAGCCCTATATCGTACATATAGTTCTATATAGTACAGTAAGCTCTATGTGGTACAGTCAGCCGTATATGGTACAGTTAGCTCTCTATGGTTACAGTCATCCCTATATGGTAGTCGGCTCTACATGGTACAATCAAGACTATGGTACTGTCAGGACTATATGGTACAGTCAGGTCTATGGTACAGTTAGCTCTATATGGAACAGTCAGGTCTATATGGATACAGTCAGGTCTATATGGTACAGTCAGGACTATATGGTGCAATCAGCTCTATAGTACAGTCAGCCCTATATGGTACAGCCAGGTCTATATGGATACAGTCAGGTCTATATGGTACAGTCAGGTCTATATGGTACAGTCAGCCCTATATGGTACAGTCAGCCATATATGGTACAGCCAGGTCTATATGGATACAGTCAGGTCTATATGGAACAGTCAGCCCTATATGGTACAGTCAGCCCTATATGGTACAGTCAGGTCTATATGGTACAGTCAGGTCTATATGGTACAGTCAGCCCTATATGGTACAGTCATCCCTATATGGTACAGTCAGGTCTATATGGTACAGTCAGGTCTATATGGTACAGTCAGCCCTATATGGTACAGTCAGGTCTATATGGTACAGTCATCCCTATATGGTACAGTCAGGTCTATATGGAACAGTCAGCCCTATATGGTGCAGTCAGCCCTATATGGTACAGTCATCCCTATATGGTACAGTCAGGTCTATATGGTATAGTCAGCCCTATATGGTGCAGTCAGGTTTATATGGTACAGTCAGCCCTATATGGTACAGTCAGTTCTATATGGGACAGTCACGTCTATATGGTACAGTCAGGACTATATGGGACAGTCAGCCCTATATGGTACAGTGAGGACTATATGGAACAGTCAGGTCTATATGGTACCGTCAGCTCTATATGGTACAGTCAGTCTTATCTGGTACCGTCAGCTCTATATGGTACAGTCAGTTCTATATGGGACAGTCAGGTCTATATGGAACAGTCACGTCTATATGGTACAGTCATCCCTATATGGTACAGTCAGGTCTATATGGAACAGTCAGCCCTATATGGTACAGTCAGCCCTATATGGTACAGTCATCCCTATATGGTACAGTCAGGTCTATATGGTACAGTCAGCCCTATATGGTACAGTCATCCCTATATGGTACAGTCAGGTCTATATGGAACAGTCAGCCCTATATGGTGCAGTCAGGTTTATATGGTACAGTCAGCCCTATATGGTACAGTCAGTTCTATATGGGACAGTCACGTCTATATGGTACAGTCAGGACTATATGGGACAGTCAGCCCTATATGGTACAGTGAGGACTATATGGAACAGTCAGGTCTATATGGTACCGTCAGCTCTATATGGTACAGTCAGTCTTATCTGGTACCGTCAGCTCTATATGGTACAGTCAGTTCTATATGGGACAGTCAGGTCTATATGGAACAGTCACGTCTATGTGGTACAGTCAGGACTATATGGGACAGTCAGCCCTATATGGTACGTTCAGCTCTATATGGTACAGTCAGATCTATATGGTACAGTCAGGTCTATATGGTAGTCAGATCTATATGGTACAGTCAGGTCTATATGGTACAGTCAGGTCTATATGGTACAGTCAGGTCTATATGGTACAGTCAGGTCTATATGGTACAGTCAGGTCTATGTGGTACAGCTAGGTCTATATGGTACAGTCAGGTCTATGTGGTACAGTTAGGTCTATATGGTACAGTCAGGTCAATATGATACAGTCAGGTCTATATGGTACAGTCAGATCTATATGGTACGGTCAGGTCTATGTGGTACAGTCAGGACTATATGGTACAGTCAGGTCTATATGGTACAGACAGGTCTTTATGGTACAGTCAGGACTATATGGTACAGTCGGGACTATATGGTACCGTCAGCCTTATATGGTACTGTCAGCTATATGGTACCGTCATCACTCTATGGTACAGTCAGGACTATATGGTACAGTCAGGACTATATGGTACAGTCATCACTCTATGGTACAGTCATCACTCTATGGTACCGTCATCACTCTATGGTACCGTCATCACTCTATGGTACCGTCATCACTCTATGGTACAGTCATCACTCTATGGTACCGTCATCACTCTATGGTACCGTCATCACTCTATAGGATAAGAGGGAATAGACTTTCCACAATGGTAAATTATATGGCTCTCTCTCTCTCTCTCTCTCTCTCTCTCTCTCTCTCTCTCTCTCTCTTCCTCCACCTCTCCTTCCACTCCCCCTCCACCACACCCCCCCCCCACCTCCTCCACCCTCGTCAGACACAGCCCAACAAAGTAATTAAGTGGACTCTGGCCTGTAAGCATCGTTCACCACCACCAACGAGCTTCAGTTAACGACCATTACTGGCACCTGTGTCTGGTTTCTTCCCCTTCTGCAGGATATGATATTACCTGAAGGAAAAAGACTCCACCGCCGTTAGTAGCACCAAACACAGCACTTACAGCACCAAACACAGCACTTACAGCACCAGACACAGCACTAACAGCACCAAACACAGCACTAACAGCACCAGACACAGCACTAACAGCACCAGACACAGCACTAACAGCACTAGACACAGCATTAACAGCACCAGACACCTTGGATACCACAGTAATACCGGAAACAACAAGAATGAATCTCCCGCGCTCTAATGACGGTCACCAACGGTTAATAACGGCTTCCAACGGTTAATAACGGCTTCCAACGGTTAATAACGGCCTTAACTGTCAAACTCGTGCACTCTGATCACCAGGAGCGGCGCGTTAACGATCACCATTAACTGCCACAAGTTGGGGGGGGGGGGTCACCTTCGAGGGTCATAATGATAACAACAGCTGTAATTACTTGACCAGTATCACCACGACCCAACTACCACCATCACCACTACCTGTACTACCACCATCACCACTACCTGTACTACCACCATCACCACTACCTGTACTACCACCATCACCACGACCCAACTACCACCATCACCACTACCTGTACTACCACCATCACCACTACCTGTACTACCACCATCACCACTACCTGTACTACCACCATCACCACGACCCAACTACCACCATCACCACTACCTGTACTACCACCATCACCACTACCACCACCACTACTACCACCACTATCACCACCAGATCGTCACCTACAAGCAACACCTGTACAAGGTGTGTGAGGGTAATGAAGTGGACCAAGACAAGGCTATACCCCGATGGGAAAATGCCATTACCTGATTGGTTAATGAACCTGGGATCCGGGCGATGATTGGTTGGTAGGGAGCTGGGGTTCCTAGACTCTGATTGGCTGATAAATTAGTGGGCGGCCCCTTGTGTAATACGGGGGTGGAGGGAAGGGGAGGGAGAGGGGGAAGGGGTGGGAGGGGTAGGGGGAAGGGGAGGGAGAGGGGGAAGGGGTGGGAGGGGTAGGGGGAAGGGGTGGGAGAGGGGGAAGGGGTGGGAGGGGTAGGGGGAAGGGGTGGGAGCCTGGAAAATGCGATAAATCTTTCCGAGTCAGAATGTATTACGCGCGAACAAGGTGATTTAATGAAGTCTCTCTCTCTCTCTCTCTCTCTCTCTCTCTCTCTCTCTCTTGGTCATTCCGTCCGCTCCTTTCTCCCTCCCTCCATCTCTTCATTCCCTCCCTCCCTCCGTCTCTCCCTTCCCCCTTCCTTCTCTCCTTCCCTCCCTCCTTTCTCTCCATCCCTCTCCATTCACGCCTTCCTTCCCTACCATCGCCCCCTCCCTCCCTCCCTCCCTCCGTCTCTCCCTTCTCCCTTCCTTCTCTCCATCGCCCCCTTCCTCCATCCCTCCCTCCATCCCTCCCTCACAGGTGTACCACATCAGTAATTAGTACAGGTAAACGAGCACCTTAAGACACCTTAACCTTGTTTATGACAGATCAGAATTTATCAATTTTTGTAATATTGGGTTTTAATCTTAACCTAACCTAACCTAACCACACTAACCTAACCTAACCTAACCTCTCCTAACCTAACCTAACCTAACCACACTAACCTAACCTAACCTAACCTAACCTAACCACACTAATCAGTATTTACTTACAGACGTTTACGGTACTGAGTCCAACCTCATTATTATTATTATTATTATTATTATTATTATTATTATTATTATTATTATTATTAATTTTTTTTCACTTTCTTTCTTTTTAGGTAAACATCGTGACGTCAGGATTAGTTACTGGTGATGGCACTTGTTACACACACAGGTATTTAACTTAAAGGATCACCTGAAGATTAACCCCCCCTAATGTTACTTGAGGGGGGGGGGGTGTAAGGTTAGGTTAGGTTAGGAGGTGAAGCTTCAGGTGTGTAGAGGCTGTTAATTGACTTACAGGTAGAAGAAGAGGTACACCTTACAACCACCTGGGCCGTGAGGGTCTGAAGTGAGTATGTGTCAGACCGGCCATGGTAAACATAAACAAAGTAGTGGGGAGGAAGAGGGAGGAGAAGGAGAGAGAGGAGGTAGGGGGAGATGAAGAGTGAGGAGGAGAGGTAGGGAAGGAGGAAGAGGGAGGAGAAGGAGAGAGAGAGGAAAGGGGAGATGAAGAGTGAGGAGGAGAGGTAGGGAAGGAGGGATAGGGAGGAGGAGGAGGGAAGGGGAAGTGGCAGAGTTACAACAAAGGGAATAGAAGAATTAAGAGACGTGGATAGTGAGTTAGGAAGGAGGAGAATGGAAAGAATAGGTTGATGGATAAAGAAGGAGGAAAATAAGAAGATAAAGACGGAGGTGAAGGGGAGAGAACCTCGACTGGAAGGCGCCATTATACTCTCAGATCTAAAACATCACCAAGTGTATAATTTCAGCAACTTTACATGGGCGTGGGTGGCAAGGCGTCGGTGGCAGGGCGTGGGTGGCAGGGTGTGAGTGGCAAGGCGTCGGTTGCAGGGCGTGGGTGGCAAAGCGTGGGTGGCAAGGCGTCGGTTGCAGGGCGTGGGTGGCAAAGCGTGGGTGGCAGGGCGTGGGTGGCAGGGTGTGAGTGGCAAGGCGTCGGTTTCAGGGCGTGGGTGGCAAAGCGTGGGTGGCAAGGCGTGGGTGGCAGGGCGTCGGTTGCAGGGCATGGGTGGCAAGGCGTGGGTGGTAGGACGTGGATGTGAAGGCGTCGGTTGCAAGACGTGGGTGGAAGAGCGTGGGTGGAAGAGCGTGGGTGGCAGGACGTGGGCGACATGACGTGGGGGGAAAGGGCGTGGGTGGCAGGACATGGGTGGCAGGGAGTGGGTGGCAGGGCATGAATGACAGGACATGGGTGGGAGGACGTGGGTGGCATTATTTTCCCCCCTCACTCTCCCTCCCACATACTCTACCCCCCTCCCCCAGTACGTCTTAAAGCACACCATTTGTCTCCAGATTACCGGGGACCTGTGTTTTAGCGTTGCCTCGGGAGCACAGGTGGTGGGGAAGAGTGTGTAGTCTCTCTCTCTCTCTCTCTCTCTCTCTCTCTCTCTCTCTCTCTCTCTCTCTCTCTCTCTCTCTCAGTGTAGGGGGGGGGGGGGGTTTGTGGGGAGTGGCTCTGAAGAGATTACATAATCGAGGCCGTGTTTATGTTGACGTTGACAGATGTGGTGTTGATGTGGAAGCACCTGACACACACACGCTCGCACACAATCTCTCACCTTTAAAATATTTAGTTAATAATTGTTTAAGTCATTAGTTCAGGTGTACCCCAGGTGGTAGTAGAGCCCCTGTATAATGAACACCCCCCCCCCCCCGTAATAATGACCTTAAAGTGAAGTATATACAACCAGAAAAATTTAATTTCCTCAAAACATTAAATTTTTCCCTGAGAACCTCACCAAAGGTCACAACCCTCGCCACCATCTCCCCGGGGGTTCTGTCTTCAGGTGTCTGTTTTACTGAGGTTCTGTCTTGATTAAAATTATATAACTTATTAAAATTATGTAACTTAGTAAAATTATATAACTTATTAAAATTATGTAACTTAGTAAAATTATATAACTTATTAAAATTATGTAACTTATTAAAATTATGTAACTTAGTAAAATTATATAACTTATTGAAATATAACTTATACTGTGTGGTAGTTTTGTGCTTGAGGCGTGATAATGTATGACGTTGTGGGTTAATTTAGCGTGGTGTTGGACTTAACTTATCTTCTACAACTTACTTAAGGTTTACTTGTGGAGGAGTTGTAGTTATCGCTCACCAGGGGGCTGTATGTGTCTGACTTAATGTGTTGTTTAAAGTTACTTACGGGTGAAGTTAAAGTATAAGTAATTTACTGTACTCAAGTGTTATGTAAAGCAGTGAGACACACATACTACAGCTACGTTATGAAGTATATTATGATAATAAGTTTCTTACCTACAATGTACTTCTGTGTCTCACCCTTCCAGTAGAGGTGTGTGTGTGTGTGTGTGTGTGTAATAATAATAATAATAATAATAATAATAATAATAATAAACGGTTTATTAATAGAGTTGCAGCCGGTGGCTGAAAATATACAGACTTACATTTGATTTAGACATAATGATATAATATGCATTGAATACATTTACAGGGCTGTACAGTACATAAATCAGGAGTTGTTTATTAATTTAACAATAGATGGGATGGTGCTGTTCTTATATCTATCGGTGCGGGCTCTTATGGGCTGAATTTTGTTGTAGTGGCGGACTGCGCGAGTTGGGTGGGGGGTTAGAACATAAGAACATAAGAACATAAGAATGGAGGAAACTGCAGCGGGCCTATTGGCCCATACTGGGCAGTCCCGTTTACACCCAACCCCTATTGCTCATATGAGCATCCAACCTATGTTTGAAGCAATTCAGCGTATTCGAGTTAATGATGATATTTGGTAACTTGTTCCATTCATCCACTACTCTGTTTCCAACCAGTGTTTACCTATTTCACGCCTAAATCTAAATTTGTCCAATTTAAAACCATTGTTACGAGTTCGCTCCTGGTTGGATAATTTGAGTACCTTTGTAATGTCCCCTTTGTTTAGCCCTGCCTTCCATTTATACACCTCTATCAGGTCGCCCCTCGCTCTACGTCTCTCAAGGGAGTGCAAATTAAGATGCTTTAACCTGTCTCTATACTCAAGGTTCCTGATACCCGGGATTAGTCTTGTCATTCTCCTCTGAATTCTTTCCAAGGATTCTATATCCATTCTGTAATACGGTGACCAGAACTGGACTGCGTAATCCAGGTGTGGTCTCACAAGAGCAAGATACAGTTTTAGGATGACCTCGCTAGTCTTGTAACTAACACTCCTTTGTATGAACCCAAGTACTTTATTAGCCTTGTTTCGAGCAAAAACACATTGTTTACTTGGCTTAAGGTTCCTACTTATCATTACTCCTAAATCTCTCTCGCAGTCGGATTTCTCTATGGCATCGTTGTTCATCTGGTATCTGGTTTCCCTGTTTACATTTCCTATACTGAGTACTTTACATTTGTCAATGTTGAATTTCATCTGCCATTTTTCAGACCATTCGAAAATTTGTTTAGATCCTCCTGTAGTTTTGCCGAGTCCTCGTCAGATTTGATAACACGTCCTATTTTAGTATCATCAGCAAATTTACTTATGTTGCTGTCTATGCCGATATCTATGTCGTTTATGTATATAATAAACAATAATGGTCCAAGTACTGAGCCTTGGGGAACTCCACTTGTGACGTTGCTCCAATGGGACTTAGTGCCGTTAATGCTCACTCGCTGTTTCCTGTCCTGTAACCACGCCCTAATCCTTTAAGGATGTCACCTTTGATGCCATGAGCTTCTACCTTTCTAATTAGTCTTTCGTGGGGTACTCTGTCGAAGGCTTTGCTAAAGTCGAGATATACCACATCATAATTGTGCCCCTCGTCCACTGATTCGAAAACTGATGAAAAGAATGTTAATAGATTAGTTAGGCAAGAACGTCCGCTTGTGAAGCCATGCTGGGAATCATTGATCAATCTGTGCTTCTCCAGGTGATTTCGAATAGAGTTTGAAATGATTGCTTCCAGTAATTTGCCTACTATTGATGTTAGACTGATTGGGCGGTAGTTAGAGGATAGTGATCTATCCCCCTTCTTGAAGATCGGTATTACATTCGCTATCCTCCCAGGATTCTGGTACTACACCTGTTTTTAAGGACATGTTAAACAACTTTGCTAAGGGCATACTAAGCTCTTCCTTACATTCCTTTAATACTCTGGCAAATACCTCATCGGGACCAGGTGACTTATTAGGCTTTAGTTTGTCTATTTGCTTACTAACATCGTTACTAGTCACTACTATCTCACTTAATTTGTTTTCTTCACTATCTCTGAATAGAGTCGGTGCCTCGGGTATCATGTTTAAATTTTCGCTGGTGAAAACTGTTGAAAAATATTTATTCAAATTATTGCTCATTTCTCCGTCGTTATCAGTGAGCTCGCCGGAGTCTGACCGTATTGGTCCAATCTTTTCTCGTGTTTTAGTTTGGTACATTTGGTAGAATCCTTTGGGGTTTGTCTTTGCCTCCCTTGCTATCCTTACCTCATTATTCCTCTTTGCTTTCCTTATCTCGGTTTTAACCCTACTCGCCAATACCCTATAATAGTCCCGGAGGTGAATTTCGCCACGATTTATCCTTCTACCTATAGCCTTCCTTTGGCCAATGATGTTCTTTAAATAATTATTTATCCATTTAGGGTCATTGTTGTTTGATCTGAGTTTTTTGTATGGTATGTTCTGCCTTTGTGCATTAAGTAACTCACTATTTAAATTGTCGTGGAACTCGGCAATCTCAGATCTCGTTATCAGGTCGGTGTCATCTGTCAGGTTCACGGCCAAGCGCGACACCCCCTCTCTCAGCTGCCTCTTTAAACTGTCAAAGTTTGCCCTTCTGAAATCTGGTACTTTAGTGGAATTTTCCTTACGTCTGCCCTGAAAATCTAACTGGAATCGAATTTCTTTGTGATCGCTGTTTGCAAGTTCGTTCCCTACCTCGACATTGCTAATGAGGTTTTCTCTGTTTGACAAAACTAAATCCAATATATTATTACCCCGTGTGGGTTCGGTTATATGTTGACTTAGGAAACAGTCCTGGATCGTCTCGAGAAAATCCTCTGATTCTGAGTTTCCCGTAAGGTCGGTCCAATCTATTTGGCCAAGGTTAAAGTCGCCTACTATACAGACTTTGTTGTGTATGGAAGCCCTGCGCATTTCATCCCAGATAAGTCGCTCATTGACTCTGTCAAGATTGGGGGGTCTATATATTACTCCTGTGATTAATTTTTCCCGACCGTCGCTTAATTCTATCCAAATTGTTTCTGTATTCCTCTCAGTTTTTATTTCCTTATTTATTTCACACTTCAGGTTATCCCTAACATAGATTGCTACTCCGCCTCCTTTCCTGGTCTGCCTATCGGTATGGAACAGTTTGTAACCCGCAATTTGGTATTCGACTGGTAATTCACGTGTGTCTAGGTTGATCCATGTTTCAGTGTGTGTGTGTGTGTGTGTGTGTGTGTGTGTGTGTAATAATAATAATAATAATAATAATTAACGGTTTATTGAAAGAGCATGGCAGCCAGAAGGCTGAAAATATACAATTACATAATTGGGGAATGGTTCTCTTGATTTACAAATGATGTACAAGTAACATAAGTGATACAAATATGATATATAATAATTAGGTGTTGATGATTTTTACAAAGGTTGAGACTGCGCTGTTCTTGTAGCAGTCAGTTCGTGCTCGTATGGGCTGGATGCAGTTGGTCAGGTGTGTGGCCAAGTGGCCAGGACAGTAGCTTGGGGCAATGCAGGTGTGAAGGTTAGTTCAGGTGAAGCCGTGAGGTCAGGTCAGATCCAGCCACAATCAGTATTGTTGTGTTTTTGTGCTTTTCCTTCGATTTGAAATTGCCACTTTTATATATCACTTGTGGGTTAATGGTCAATCTTTGCACTGTACTTTTGGTGTGAGGATGTTGATAAATCCAGATGGGAAGGAGGAGATGGGGAGCGGAGGGCCCGACACACCGGGCTGGCAGCTGTCTCCATGATCAAGAGACCACGGCCGCGTGAGCGGGCAGCGCCGAATACACATGTCCTTACCCTGTGTGTGTGCAGCCCCACACAGCGTGGTGAAATGCGCCTAGTGTGGCAGCATTATGTCAGTGTTAAGGTGCAAGCACTGCTTACTCCCTCCCGCTTTTAGCTGCCGCCGCTGGCTAGCCCTCGTGACGAACAGGGAAGCTACTTGCATAAGTCTTCCCCTGTCAGTACACAGCCTCCTCACCATCAAGACTCCTGCTGTGCCTCCTCGTGGCAACACACGGTAACTGGGTGCCTCGTGGGCCCAGGCTAGATCAGCAGGGGATCTCGGAGTAGTGTAATGATTGTTTATCAGACCACAGCTTACAGCCCAGAGAATTACAACACATATAACAGCGAGTCTGTACATGCCTCGTGGTACCCGCACATACCAAGTTGACACACCCTGGGTCAGGACCCAAGGGACCTGACCTTGTCCACTAATTGCTTGAGTTAGCCAGGTGACCCACAACCACACCTTGGTCAATCGCCGGCTGGGTCTCCCCCATATAAAGGACCTGCAGTCCCGTCCACGGCCTTATTTACTTTCGACTCGTCTCTCTCTTTCGGGTCGTCATTCTGTTCACTCACACAGAGTCACGCTCGTCCTCCCCCCAGGTTGGGAGGGATACCTCCCGACCAGACCCCGGCGTCACCAGCTAAGCAGAGTCTCCCATAGGAGACAGTCCAGCAGCACCCGCTGGGCCTCCGTCAGGTCACACGTGAGTCTTTGTCAGAGCTATCCCTAGGGTGAGTTACCTACTGTGGGAAGTGTATTCATTCATCTTTGTGTCCGAGAGTCAGTGTCCAGTAACGTAAATATGATGTCCTAGTAACTTCGATATAATATTGATATTGATATGCCATTGAGTGAATTAATAAATAGTTGTATTGAAGCGGTGTTTTACAAGATGTCCCGTAAGAACGTATAAGATAACATAACTGTAAATAACTAACCGGCTACGCTACCAAACTTCCTCTCTTTACATCCTACAACTGAATATTCTATCTATACTTTCTTATTTAAAAAAAAACCCCATTACAGTAGCAGTGGGCCCCACAGGGACGGCGCATAGGCTCACTGGCACGTGGACACGTCCTGGCGCCTACCAACCACCACCCTGCTGCCTTGCTGATTAACCTTGGCAGGTAGAAGGCTACGGGAGTAAACCCCGAACGAAAAATCTGCGGTGGAGCCCCGCATCAGGCAGACATGCTTACAGTGCTCCAACAAGACCCCAATGGCAGTGTAGGACAGGCTACGAAGGCGAAACCCAACAAACTGGACTATCGGCAGTCCATTGCAACTCTCCTTCTCCCCAGTTGTTGCAACACCTGCACCACTGGATCAGGAAAAGGGAGAGCCAGGATGGGTGGTTGCAGCCTGCGCTCCTGCCTCACCACATAAATCAACTCAGGCGCAGTCATCACCCAGCTCATCATACCTCTCATCATCATCAAAACCCCTCTGCCCCCAAAAGTCCTATGGCGACGGGGACAGGCAGAGATAACTGCTGGGAGTCTCTAGTCACAACTCTGCACATGGGCGGCATTGGGATCTAGGCAGCAGTGCAATCCGGTCCTGTCCGTGCGACTGAGCAGCCCTTCCGAGAAGCCATTCTGCTCACCCCACATGGGGAGAGGGCTAGAAAAGGTGCCCAAAATATAGCCTGCCTAAAAACCCAACCTGCCTGGGCAACCGCACCCAGTAAGGTCATTCTTATGCTGTCAAAAACACAAAAAATAACAGATCCAAACAAAAACAAACCATACAACCTCTTATGGTTGCTACATGGAATGTCAGGACCCTTCTGGATACTGGCACAAATGCGCGTCCTGAAAGAAGAACTGCCCTTGTGGCAAAAGAGCTGGCTAGGTATAACAGCGACATAGCAGCCATCAGTGAGTCCCGGCTCCCAGATGAGGGCCAACTCACAAAACGGGGATCTGGCTATACCTTCTGGAAGGGTAATCCTGCTGCGGAGAGAAACCGCATTTATGGAGTTAGCATTGCCATCCGCCAACGCATCCTACACAGGCTAACTGAAATGCCTATTGGGATCAACGAACCCCTCATGACGCTTCGAGTCCCACTGAATCACTCACGTCATGCCTTCTTCATCAGTGCATACGCCCCAACATTGGATGCAGAAGATGACATCAAGGAGTCCTTTTACGCCGACCTCGACAGAGTGCTAACCTCTATCCCCAGAGAAGACAAGGTTGTGCTCCTTGGCTACTTCAATGTCAGAGTTGGCAGAGATGCTAACATTTGGCAGGGAACCATAGGGAGAAATGGACTTGGCAAGTGTAACAATGGCCTACTCCTCCTCAGCATGTGAGCTGCACACAACCTCACTATCACCAATACCTTGTTTAGGCAGGCCGACAAGTTCAAGGGTTCGTGGCAACACCTACGATCCAAGCACTGGCATCTCATTGACTACACCATTGTCAGAGAAAGAGATCGCCAAGAGGTCCTCATCACCCATGCCAAGTGTAGCTCAGACCACTGTGACACCGATCATTGACTTGTCAGATCCAAGCTCTCACTTTACGTCGCCCCAAAACGGCGAAGGCAGCAAGCCTCCAGAAGAGGTTTTAATACTAAGCATCTGGAGGGTCCAGCAGTAGCACATGCTTTCAGAGAGCAGCTCGAACATGGACTTATTAACAACCCAACAGCATACAACGTGAATCCCAGAGCCAAGTGGACTACTCTTAATGTTGTTAGGACAAACACCTGCAGAGACCCTCGGCCAGCTCAAAAGAATACACCAGGTTTGGTTTGGTGAAAATGACCCGGCAATCAAGCTCCTCATCGATGATGAACGCGCTCCTTTTACTGACTGGCAAAACAATCCTCAGTCTCGGACCAAAGCTGATACCTTCCGCAAGAAGAAAGCGGCAGCCCAGCAAGAACTCCACAATCTAAAGAACGACTGGCTTAAAAATAAGCATATGAAACACAAAAACTTGCAGATGAGCACAAGATGGGAGAATTTTTCATTTCCACTAAAACTCATGGTACAGCCCCCCTTCACTCATCTGACGGTAACCACATACTTAAAGACGACGAAGGCCTTCAGCTCTGGAAAGAGCACTACTATTCATTGCTCAACCGAAACACCGATGTGGATATCCTGATTACCCAGCAGGTCCCTCAGCATCCAGAGCTGATCCACCTCAGCTATCCCCCATCCCTGGATGAGGTAGCTACTACTATCAAACAGATGAAAAATAACAAAGCCTCAGGGCCTGACGGAATCCCAGCCGAAGTGTATAAAGCAGGAGGACCCCTGCTTACCAGCCGTCTCCACTCTATCCTGGAGAATATATGGGAAAAGGAAGAAATCCCCCAAGCTCTTAAAGACGCCTCCATTGTCAATATTTATAAGAACAAGGGAAACCGGTCAGACTGTGGCAACTACCATGGGATCTCGCTGCTCTCCATAGCTGGCAAGATTATCGCCCGAGTCCTCCTAAGTAGACTTCCTGAGGCGGTAAACTTCCTCCCAGAATCTCAATGTGGTTTTAGATCATCACGTTGCACTAGTGACATGATCTTTGCTGCCTGCCAGATACAGGAAAAGTGCAGAGAACAGCGTCATGACCTGTACATGGCTTTCATCGACCTTACCAAGGCCTTCGACTCGGTCAACAAGGATGCCCTCTGGTGGACCCTCAGCCGTTTAGGCTGCCCACCAAAATTCATCACATTGTGAGGCAACTCCATTATGGCATTAACGGCAGTGTACTGCACAACGGCACCCAGTCATAATTCTTCCCCATCCAATCAGGGCTTAAACAAA